>PVHP010010334.1:0-47944 GCA_004024765.1 Zapus hudsonius
TGTGAAAACTAAGAACAAGGAACCCACAATAAACAAAATGACACCACGATTTAAACCTTCAAGTTCTCTACTGTATTTAAGAAATGGAATCTAGGATCTTTACAATAATTTGTTGAAAATTATTATTTATGGAATAGTGTCACAATTTGTGTTTGAATGCTTTATGATATGTACAACCCTTAGAAGAGTTACTATACTATCCAAGTGAAGAATCAGACTGAAATGTGTGTGTTTTTCTAATACAACTAAATTTTATGTTTAGATAAAGGTGATGATTACATTTTCATGAACTGGGGATCTTTCATTATATAAAATTATTGGTAATTTTGTGTGCTTTGTTGTTGGAGCAATTTCCTCATATTTTGTTTTCATATTTTAAGGACTTTTGGTGAAAAAATACATAACAATTCCCTGGGCCACAATAGATCTAAATAAAAAAAAAATTCCTGATGTGCCACAGCAGAGACCGATGATCCATGAAATTGCTCAATGATGGGCATATTACTTCTTCTAGAACTCACAGTTTATTGAGGACATTTTTCTTCACACTTTGAAATAAAAAAGTAAACTATACTCAGTGTGTCAGCATTTTCATTGAAATGAATTTCTTACTCATGGGCAAAGCTTTAATTAAGTGCATTTAGAAGTTTAAAAGGATCAGCAGCACCTTATGGTGCACAAGTCACATGTTTTCCCATCTGAGCTGGGATAACACAGAAAGCACGGAAAATGAAACACAGGACAGAGAACCACAGTCAGCCTGTCAACAGAACCATCTGTACCCCTGTAGTCAATATCTCTTCTCTGCATGGAAGAAATATCCATTCCCTACCACATTCTGGTCTCTCTGTAGTGCTCATCCGCTCAGGCTTCACATTTCAAACTGTTTCCTTCAGTCCTGGGTCATCAATCATCTTTATTTCCTCTGGATCAATTAATTCTCCAAAATATGTAAGTATACCCTAAAATATTTATTAGGTATTTATTTTTAAAGGGAGGATTTTATTCTTGGAGTGCCTGCACACACAATATAACACAACACAGTTTTCTTAAAATATATTCAGAAAGCCAGGCATGGTGGCATGTGCCTTTAATCCCAGCACTCAGGAGGCAGAGGTAGGATGCTGGCAAGGCCACCTTGAGACTATATAGTGTATAGTGACTTCCAGGTTAGCCTGGGCTAGAGCAAGACCCTACCTCAAAAAAATATGTGTGTGTGTTCAGATTCTGTCCTGTGTTTTTTAATGACCACTGCACAACCATATCATGACAAGATAAATGAAAAATCTTTTTGTATCTTCTTTGATGAGGAATTCCTTGAGTATCCAGACTCTCTCAATTACTTTCAACCATGTGTTACATTAATTTTCTTTACATTTTAACAACTGCTAATATGGGCTGACTATAATAATATAGGTTGACTCTAATAAAATAGCTATCTTAAACCCAAGCCTGTAGTTTCCCTTCATTCTTAAGGAAACAGGAACCCACTTTTTCTGGTTAAAAGGGGCAGGCCTTTCCCTGGATGGGAGTACAGAAGTTCAAGGCAGACATAAATGTGGATATAGATGCTGATTAAAAAGATTAAAGAATCAGAATGTAGGGATCCTGCTAGAAACACCATGGTGACGACCATGGTGACAAAGTCAGGCTTTGTACCTGTGCCTTCATACTCATTGTTATACTGGTTGCCTTGCTAGAAAAGATATTTTACAATATAAGAATGATTAATGGGTTTTGGCCTTTAAAACATGCTGGAAATTGTGCTCAGGACTACTGCTTGCCAAAAGCCTACTCAGGCGGCACAGGTCAGTCCTGGCTGCCAGTTCTTCATTAAAGACTCCCTTTTTAAATATATTGGGTTTGTCATGCCTCGGTTTGCCTGTGCCTCAGTTTACCTGTAACACCACATTTACTGTACTTGTTTGATGTTTTAATCCTCCTTCCTTTGCTAAATAGTTTGTAGGCTCAGCTAAGCAGATCTCTTCAAGTTTTTTGCTGTTTACCCCATCATGAGCTTAAGCTGACAGCAGAGTAGTTAGCAACTGAATGAATGAGAGAACCTACAAAGGCCTGATCCATTAGAAAAATCTAATCTAAAATTACAAGACACATGACCCATATGACCAAATGACCCAGCTTTATCACTCCTAGGCATTATGCATATTCATGCAGAGATACTTGACCATCCATATTTATTGCTGCTCTAGTCCTAATAGCTAGGAAATGAAATCAGCCTAGACACCATTCATTGAATGAATGGATAAAGAAGATTGGCACATATACACAATAGAGTGTGTGGCTATAAAGACGACTAACATTAAGAAATTTACAGGAAGTGGGTAGATCTGGAAAACTTACTGAGATAATTCAGCCTCAGAAAGGCAAATGTCAGATATGAGGGTACATCTGGCTGTTTCATCTGTCACCTGTTGATTTGCAGGGTTGATTTTTCTGATCTGCCTACCTAGGCAGGTGCCCCTTCATCCTTTGCCACACCATGAGCATGCCTCTGGAAGCTGCATGCCAGGTCAAAGACGACGACCTTCTCCAAATAGAAGAGGACTGGTCTTTGGTGAAGAGTACAGCAGTAGCTGCACTCCCCAGCTAAAACATCCAAGCAAACTCTTATAGAGGCAAATGCCACATATTCTCTCTCATTCAAAGATTCTGGTTTCGAATTTGTAGATTTGTATGTAAGTTGGAGTTAAGAGTCAGTAGAGGCCAAGAAGACAGTAAGGGGCCATGAGAGAGGTGCCAGGGGAAGAGCTTCAAAGGAAATAGCAGATGTGTACATAGAGGGGCAGAATAGGGTAGTGGGGGTGAAAGGGTTAAGTGGGAACAGGAGAAGGCAATAGATTGTGTCAAGAAAGTGAGGTTCAAAATGGGTATGTAAATATACCTAGATGTAGAAGATAGTAAAACTTGGTGTGGCCCTGAGCCCAGATGATTCTTAATCCATCAATCAGTCCTTGTCCTACCCTGTCCTTGGAGACTCCCACCTCTAAAGGTACATGGAGAATCTTACAAACCCCCAAGATCTTTGCCTGTAGGTAGATGATATCATTAATTGCCCTGGGCTATACATGAGAGGTTGAAAATGGAATCTGTAATGGGTGAACACTACCTTCGTTCTCTCCAAATGCCATCTACTGTCTAGGAGGGTCCTTAGGGTGGTTATTGATAACTGTAATTAACATGAATACTTTTATAGATATCTGTGTTCTTACAGTCAAAGTGTGAAACTAAGAAGTATATAATTCAGCTCAGGCAATGTACACTGGAACTGAGTAATCTAGAGATGCTACAACAAGAAGAATGAGAGCTTTTTTATTGCCCTGTACCTTGTTTGATAACAGAAAACTTATAATAATAGTGCCTTATTTAGTATTAGACACGATGTAGCAATAAATCCCCAGGCATCCAATCTCCGGCTCTGATTTTACCAAATCACTAGTGAGGTTTTTTCTTCACTTTTCAATTCTATAATAACACTGTTCAAAACATGAAGCAATTTCTCTTACACTAACAATGAAGTAATTGACTTTATAATGTTCCAGTAATTATTTCTTGAAAATATATCTCTTATGGGAAATTTGTTACTTATAGACTTTGGGTGTGATAAATGGTAATCCAAACAGTTATTACTCATTGAAGTATATTCAAAGACAAGTCTAGCTGTGTCAAGCCTCACCCTTCCCTGATCCACTAATTTGCTCAAAAAAGGTCCAAATATAATCTGCCATTTTCAGAACACATGGACAGAGCAATCTATTTAGCATAGTATTCCTGCTGTGGAAACACAAAAAAGGAAAACAATATAAACTATTTTATTGGAAGAAAAATGTAAATGGCAAAAATAATGAGGTGGAAAGTTAGAAACTCTATTCACGAATGGTATAGGCAATTATTTATAGATAGCATTGATGGGCTATATTCTGGAATAAAATACCCCATACAATCATAATTACTCTAATTATTGTTGTCAGCAATAATTTTTAAAGTTTTGCTTTTGTTAAATCAAAATCTTGAAATATGTATTTACTGATGTAGATAGCATTTTGTCTTTCAGGAACTTTTTTATTACTATGTTATTAAATGATGTGATCAAAGAAATAGAGCAAGCCAGCTATGTTGGCAAATGCTTGTAATCTCAGTAATAGGAAGTGGAGGCAGGAGGATTAGTTGTTTAAAGATTTCCTTTCTATATAATGAAGGCATCTTGGATTACATGAGACCTTATCTCAAGAAAAACAGCAAATCTACACTGAAAGGTATCAGGACAAATATGAAGTGTGTTTCCAAGTGCCTTTCATTTTTAGTGACAAGGCATGTGATACTTTCTTGTGTCAATTACTCGTCCACTATAATTCTGTTAAGCAAAAGGCTACTTTTCTCAATGATTACATTTCCACAATGTAACACAAGATGTGAGATGAATGAGGTCATATGCGAAAATATTCCCACTATCATTAGCCTCTCTTTATAACTATCACCCCCACTTTGAGTGAAAGATATATTGGATATATTAGATATATTTGACCACTTTTGAGCACCATTGCTTAAAATAGTGCATAGAAAGATGGGTACATGGAGGTGCTAATAATGGTGTGTTGACTAAAACTATTAATGCACAAGAACATTGACAACAACTGATTCTTTCAAAACTTTACAATATAATCCCAAGAATAAAATGGAGAATGGAAGCTTCCTCATAAAATATTTATTCCAAATGTCTGTGTGAAGACCTCTAAAAGTGCTACAGCACAGTTCTTTGGGAATACTGCTTTGCCAATGGCTGCACACGCGTATAATGGAAGAATTAATACTAGCAATGAGCTACACATAATAATTTTGATCTGTGAATGGAAAAATAAGGCTTAGTGTTAATGATACATGCCCAGAGTTAGTTAACAAGTGCAAATCCAAAATTCATACAGATACTGGAATAACTTATATGTCAAGACAAAGTAAGTTTGGCTGAAAGTAACAGAAAATTTACAATAATAGTGACTAAAATGCAAAGTCAATATGGCAGCCATCGGGCAAAGTCCTTGGGAAAGTAGCACCATCCTACTACACTGGATTCTGCTCTTTATCCTCAGCTTTAAGTGAATCTGTCCCTGCCATGGTCCAGAATGGAGGGAAACCAAGAGAAATGGTAAGAATTAATATATTACAGTGCTCAAAAGTTTCTGGACGCTAACAATATATGATTTGTCTCATTGACAAAATATAGTAAGCATTGTGTCGCAGTCAGCCACACGCCACTGGGATGAATCTCCAAACCAGGCACAGTTTATGGGAGCAAATGATTTATTCAAGCTATAAACATTCTGGATTCATTGTTTTTCCATACATTCTTCAGGATTCTATATGGAATCCAGAATGCTGAGTACTTGAGAGTATGACCTTATTTAGAAATAGAGCTTTAGACATAGAAGTTTTGAAGATGAAGTCATTCTGTGATTATAATGGTTCCTAATCCACTTATTTTTCTCTACCAAGAGAATGCCATGAGAAAAGGCATGTGCACAGGAAGAATTCCTTGTGAAGACAAGCTATTCATCCAAGACACTACCAGGAGGAAAACTGGAATCTCAGAGGGATCTGACACTCTGATCTCAGTCCTCCAATCTCTAGGACAATAAATGTCAGTTTCTAAGTCACTTGGATTGAAGTACTGTGTAACCACAACCCAAGGGAAAAAATACAAGAAACTATAAGGTAACCTTAAATGAAAGAGGAAAAATATTATTATAGTACAACATACGTTTCTTCTAAAGACTTTGAGAGTTCTTTATACCCAGTATTCTGTAGAATCTATGATATCAATTACAAAAGTCAAATTATAGTTTGATCTATTTAGAAAGAAAAATGTAATAATTTAATTATTATATGTCATCTACTAAAAGATGGATCTTTATTGCAAATTTTAAATGTAAAATGGGCATATTAGAATCAATAAAAATATAGCAAATAATCTATAAACAATTATAAAATTAAGAATAAAGAAAAGGTGTTGAAATTATTAGGATTCATTATTTTATACTATACCATGTAAAAAAGTCATAGAACACCTTGTCTTATAGTAAGATGTTTAAAATTTGTATGTATAGACACAAAGGATATAACCATATCAATATAGAAACAAAATGGGTATAAGTACAAAAGATAAAACAAAATAAACTTCATTTTTATTATCTCTGTGCAAAACTGTTCCAATATGTTAACAAAGTATTGATATCATATAATCCCTTTAAAACTAAGTTTCTCTTGCTATAATTTGTGCTTATTTTAGAAAAGAAAGAAAAAAATTTAGTTGTTCTATGAAAGAAATTTAATACCCATTTCCTACTAAATCAAATATAATAGTACTGCTTTAATTGTGAATATTAAAATATGCTCTAAAAGTGAGATTAGAAAAAAACTGAAAAGTCATCAATTGTAATACTTTCCTTATTAAAATATTTTGTTTTTTTTACAAAGCTCAGTCCCATTTATTTCAATTATTCTTCTCATTATAACTTTGTTCTTTAGAAACAACTGAATTATTTCTGTCTAATCCCAAAGGAAAGCTTTAATTGTGTGTTGCCATGACAAATTGAATTTACAAGACATATATTACAATATAATTGTATAGTGCTTATTTTTATAGGGCCTTATCAAGACACTCACTCCCCGAAGTCTTGAAAGATGCATGAATTACACAATTATCAAGGAATAATGCAAGGATCAATTAACTTACTCAACCAGCTATTTAATAGTAGAATTTAGGAGATGCCTAACCTTACAAATTCCTAATCTAAAAGCCACAGTCTATAGACCAAATATGGTCTGAAAAGTTTGTCTTTTATTTGTCACATGATTTATAATCTAAAGAGGATTTTTAAGCTTTAGGATGGTTGAAAACAAAATTGCATTTTGTATACTCTGTAAAAATTCTATGAAATTCAGATTTTGTGTCCATAGAGAAAATTAGTTTGGAAAATAGCTACACTCACTCATTTGTGTGTTATCTATGATGGTTTGCACTTTAAAATAGCAGAATGGAGTACCTGAGAAAGAGATTAATTGCCTGAGAAGCCTGTGGCATCACTACTGTCTACCCTTTATGACATAGGATGCAGGTAGGTCAGGCACAGCATTAATCATGGGAGAGAGTATATTTGCTCATGAGAATCAAGAAAGACCACACTGAGGTTATCTTTAACAGAAATGGAGTTTGAAGTGAGTATCTCAAAAAATAGAAAGAAGTACACTAATAGTTGTGTGCACAGAATTTTAAAGAATTTGTTCATTGAAAGAAAAATTTTAACTGAATCCAGTTGAAAAGATATTGAAGATAGCTGTTTCTTACTTTTACGTCTCTAGACTGTCAAAGGGGATGGAAGGAATTGGAGGTGGGGAGGAATGAGAGGGTTGGGGAGACTTATACAATAAGTTAAACCAATAAGGAATCAATACCATAAAATCCTTACTTTCATACAGTAAACTCTTGAGGAAGCTGTGGGCATCACCAGGCAAGAGGGGCCCTGAATAGAGTGGGAAGAAGCCTAACCCAAACACAAATTGCTCTGGCCTGTAACTCCCTGTCCCAGTCATTGTTTACTTGCTATATTGAACTGTTGATGGAAGAGACTCAGGAGGTTCCCAAAACAAGACAGGCTTATGTCAAAGCTCTTGAATACCTGTCCTAGGGCAAAGATAAAACCCTATTTCTGAAGATACTACTACAGTGTCAGTCACACAACAGCAAAAGACCCTGCTGGATCCAGAATGATAACCAGCTCCCAGATGGTAACATATGTAGTGCTGGAAGGTGTTACATGAGCTGTCAGGGGAAAATGGCCAATAATATTGGAGAAAGCAGAGACCACTGATATACTGACTGATGCTATGAGAATGCTGAGGACACAGCGATATGGAAGAGAACAGCAAGTCAAGAAAGGCTCTGATGAGACTTTGGACTTCGCAGTTGGGAACATGTTGGGACTGATAATGGCTATAGGGACCTTTTAAATTTGATTGAAGTTTTTGCATCATGAGATGGTCAGGATTCTATCAAGATCACAAGTAGAATGTGTTGGTTTGGATGTAAATGTTCCCCTACCCCATGGATGGATCCAGTTTGCCCACAAAGGAGGATACCCAGCTGATAGGGGACAGGGAAGAGGGAAATCAGGGAATTGGGGACACCAACACATTATTTGCTCATTCAGTGTATCTAATTATGGAAAATAAAGATATAATTTATTTTTTAAAAATGTGGAACTGGAAAAAAGGAAGTCCAGCAATCCACATATCCTTGAAAGCCAAAGACTGGATATAATTTGGAATTTGTTTGTTTTTTTTCAGTCAAATAGCTGCAATTTGACTGAGATATACAGATATGTCCTTCTTTTAAAAATCATGATATCATTTATAAACTATATAGCGTATTGGCTTAAGGGTGAGTTTCAGTATATTCATCAAATTGTCCAATCATTACCTCAATGAGAAACTCCAGACTCAGTAGCAGTCTTCCCTACTCATTTGTTCTCCACAAATTTGTCTACCTTGGATATTTCATATAAACAACATCATACAATAAAAATAAATAAATAAAAATAAATGTCCTCTACAGAGCATGTCTTTAAATACTTATCCCTCAGCTGGTAGCACATTCTGGAAGGTCGTTGCATCTTCAGGAGCTAGAATCTAGTTGAAAGAAGTTTGTCACTGGAGGCCGGCCTTGAGATTTTTTTTTAATATTTTATTTATTCATTTTCAAGCAGAGATACAGAGAGAGAGAGAGAGAGAGAGAGAGAGAGAGAGAGAGAGAGAGAGAGAGAGAGCGCACCAGGGCCATCACCTTGTGGGTCTGGCTTATGTGGGTCCTGGGGAATTGAACCCGGGTCCTTAGGCACTGGAGGCAAGTGCCTTACCCGCTGAGCCATCTCTCCAGCCCATTTTTTTTTTTTTGGCCTTGAGATTTTAGAGTACATCACCTATTGGTGTTCCAACTCTTCTTCCTGCTGACACAATGAGCTACCTGTTTCTTCCCATCTTTCTTTTCCCACCATGATTGATCAAAATCATAAGCCCAAATAAACCCTTTCCTTCCACAAGCTGCTTCTGGTTGGGTTACTTTATCCCAGCAAAGAGAAAGTTACTGACATATAAGTTATTTGGTTTTATAGACAATTTGCATATGCTCATTCACTTTTGCTAGATTACATGTCTAAGGAGTCCTAAAATAGTATACATAATAAATGAATTTCATATTTGTGTATTTGTATGCAGATTGTTTTCTAAAGTTAATTTCACAGAAACACACCTCATTAGAAATGCATAAAGTTGGTATTTTCAACTCGTACTTGTTAGGTTTCTTTAAAATTTTTAAGTACTACCAAAGGAAGGGTAGGACTGCTTACAGCACAAACTTCCAGACACAAAATGGCCTTGATAGTCATGATTTCTCAGTGCCTGATGATACCTACACATAATGGGAGGAAAAGATGATGACACTGAAACAAAACAGGGACTAATTTAGAGGAGGAAGAGATTTGAGGGATGGTGGGGAGGGAATCACAATGGTTTATGGACTATAATTATGGAAGTTATCAATAAAAAGTTTTTAAAAATTATAAGTGCTTAGGAATGAAATAATATCTCATTATACTTTGTGTTTCTATAGTTACTAATTTAAATTGAGATTATTTTTATTCATTCATATATTTGTATACTTAATGTTTTATATGTTTATTGATATCATGCCTTTTTCCCATAATTTCATTTCCATTTTGTTTTGGAAAATTTCTCCCATTCTATAAATTAGATCTATTCATAGATTAGTTTTGCCACATCTTATTTCTCTGTAATATCTTTATTTCACTCTCTTTTGAAAAGGTTTTTAAATAAAATATATAATTATTTGTTGATAGATATTAATTTTATAATTTGTCGGCATTATTTTTAAATGTGGAAAGGTTCATTTCACTCTCCGATAGTTTGCAGTCCCCTTGACAATGAGGCTATCTGGTGAGTTTGGGATAGGCATAACTTCTGAGGAGAAGAATCTTCCTTAAGCCCATGTGGCTACACCTGATTTATCCCTTTGCTACCTCCTAGAATACCTACCTAATGCTGAGGTGCCATGAGATTCAAGCAGCCTGGATTTTTAGATTGCTGCATTGAAAAAGAGTTGCCTCAGTGCTCCACAACTCTCAGCCAGCAGTAAGGGAACTTGGATAACTTTTGTTCTTGGCTTGTTTTCTCTTATATCCTACCTAGTTTACCTTAAATGCAAGTTTCCAACTCTGTTCAACTGTCATTTATATATTGATCTGATCCCTATATATGTGTGTGGTGTGTGTGTGTGTTCTAATTAAAAACATACATCTATAGATATATGGTTTTGACTTCAGTTTTGTAGTAAAAATTATTGTAATACTTGAAGTCCTTGAAGATTAAAACTGTTAAGTGTCATTTCTTTGATTATATTTGTATTTATTTTATACCTGAATTTGATAAATTTAGGCTGGAGCAGAATACAAAGACTTTTGTCCAAGATGATCCATGCCATAGAGGATTTTGAAGGTTTCTACTACAGATATGATGCTCCAACAGACTGTAACTATTATATTTAATCTCTCAATTTTCAGTTTCCCTGGGGCCCAGGCTGGGCAATTTAGAACCCTGAACTCGTGTGAGGCAAGCAACACAGTGGCATTCGTTCTGAACAGCTCCACCTCATCTGCCATGTGTAGTTGCTTCCAGAGTCAGGTTTCCATGCTTACTTTTCCATGGTTCATTTGTTGGCCACTGGATGTCTTATTGTTTTCTCTGAGATTAAGCCTAAAAACCAGGGTTTTATCCATGCTGAGTCAAGTTCTCATCTGCTTTTCTAAACTCCTTCTTGCCAGCTTCTTAATTTCTGGTTTTGTTGTTGTTGCTGCTGCTGCTGCTGCTGCTGCTGCTGTTTTTGTTTTGAGACAAACTCTGCTCTATAACCTGGAACTGCCAAACTCCCATTTCTCCTGCCCCCAACTAACCCTGGGATTACAGGTGTTTCTCTCATGATACCAGGCAATAATTTATTTGTTTTCTTTGCATTTTTTTCCAGCTTGGCCTTTCAATGGGGATTGATGACTTTGGAAAAAAATCAAAATCATGTGGAAATATCTCAGATCACATATGCTCCACTTTCATATATTCAAGACTGATGTGCTAAACTCTCTTTAACTTTGAAGAGTAGCCCTGGGTTTACCATTGTCCTGTGACTTTGATTTCATATTTTAAGTATTTTTTGTCACTAAACTCAAAACAGATAACTGAAATTTGTTGTCTTAAGAATTCAGCTTTGCATTTCAGAGTAGGTTTATTTAATTTGTACCATGGCTATATGTATGCAGAGAAAGTTTGAAATAAAAGAAATTAATTTTAATGCACATCTATACTCCTACCACTTAATTATGTGAGATCACAGAAATATTTAATAAATGTTATATGATAATAATTTATTATAGAATATTAAGATCAAAAGAAAGCAAAAATGCATTTTTTTTCAAATCTCAGTACTTTGAATATAAAGGAAGATGCAAATTTTAATATAATACAAGTACCCAAGCTCTTACCACACAAATATTATACATCCTTCCACATATGACTCCGTTTTCTTTGGAAGAAATAATTACTTTACAAAATTAAGTAAAACTAAATCACAGCTAATTGAAACATAGTGAATTATTCATATATTGTTCAAATTATCGTGTTTTGATTCAAAATTAAATACCATATTCCATGCTTAACACTAGAGATTCAAAGATAAAGTATATGATTTAAAACACTTATGTTTGAGATCAATACTGGAACTATGCCTTTTAATATAATATTTTACTATGTCTGTATTATTGATGACTCAATCTGGATCCATAAACATTTATTAAGCAGCAAGGGAAAATCTTACAGTGAAAATAAAGGAAAATAAAATACTATAATTATGAAGAACCTGCTTTATTACTTACTGACACTATATATCTGAAAAGAATTGACTCATCTTTGTATGCTATTCTTTGCCTTTCACCTCTATTTGGTTATTTATTAATCCTAGATACAAAGATCAATATATTGTGAATTCATTTATATACACTCTATATAAGTGAGATAAAATATAATTATGAAAGTACTATTACATAAAGAGGTACTAGATAAAATGACAATACTTACAGATGAGCGATGTCTCTCTCATTTCCTGTACTTTACTGTACAAGTAGATATCATACTATTTCTGTCATTATGAATGGAAATATTTTTTAATTTGTTGAAGAATTTTAATAAAGCCAATGAAAAGAATTATTAATGCCCATGGATAATAGTGGAAAGTACACTGTAATTGGTAGCCTTCATATGAGACTTCTTGGAATTTCTCCAACTGCATTAGCAATTGGTCATCTTAATTACATGGTCCATTAGTTGAAATCTGCATCACAAAACTCCCATACACAATTTCTTCCAGCTATGATCCATCCATTGTAAGGTCAAAGTTTGCTTGCTCATTGCCAAATGAAGCCAGATATATTAAGTTAAAGTATTTTGAGTTCATTAAATATGCAACCTCAATTTAGTCACCATATTGCATAGAGAAAATAACTGTAATTCAACAGATAACATTTTAACTCCTTCAGAATATTTTATAATGTTGACTATTTCTATTAACAAACAACACACCTTTTTATTTTATAAATTTGTAAAGAATATTACAATCACCAAGATTCTACCTTCTGTGATAGTTTCTCACAATGTTAAAACAAATATCTCTGTCTAATTGACTATAATTATTAATGTATTTTAAATGAAAAGTAGGGTATATGTCCACTTCATCATTGCCAGCAAGCTTTCAGGCCAGAAGCATCAAAGAACATTAACAGAAGGTACTTTTCAATATTTCCTTTAACACATTCTTTATACACAAGGGCTTAGGTAACCAAATAATATGGAATGGAACTATTACTATTCATGCCTTACCCAGTCCAGTATTGACATTTTTGAGCATTTCCTGTGTGTTTCAGGCTGGCACACAAAAATCAATAAAGGACACCTCGCTTCATTAAGACATTTGCAAACCCCACACATTCTCATATTTTTTTCAACAAATTTTGATAAATAATTATCACATGTTGGTAGTCTATATGAGACTTTACTTCTCCAAGTTCTTCCAATTTTTGTAGCAAAAAATACCCAGAATTCTTGCTAAAATTCAACATATATATATAACTTAATCTAATATCAAATTATGGAATATACTGAGTAAACCTAGAAGATAATCTATAACTACTTCAGGCTGACATTGCTCTATATCATAAATATTCACCTATTACTCATATGATTAGTCATTCTCTAACATTGACCAGGACTCAGTGCAACATATAGATTTAATGACTATAGCTAGAAGCTGTATTTTAGTGGCAATGGAGAAAACTGGGGACTGTTCTTTGTCTTCCTATATTTCTTTTTAGATGTCCCAAATCCTTAATGATTACTGAAGAAATTTCAAATGCAAACATAAATTCTTGCAGCAGCCAAGCTTCCTGTTTTTTGAGTTAAAGGTCTGTGAGGTGTTTCTAAATGGCTTTTCACACAGGATAATTTCATATCAGTGCTTATTCTCAACTTCATCTGAAAATTACCTCCTTTCACATAAAAAAACAATGAAAGTATTTGTGCAGTCCTACTTTCTTCATCGATTTGAATTAAAATCTTTGACATGAATACCTTCTTATGCCTTAATCCCCATACCTTCAATAAAATGACAAAAACTGAAAGATAAAACTTTCTATGTTGCCCATACATCTTTCTTATTGTATATCAAATTTATATCTATAGTTGAATATCAAGTAGTCTATCATTCGTACCAATTCTTTGTAAAGTATATCTTACTGGAGTTCTCTTGCTTTCCTGGATTGCTTTGCATGCAGCTATCTATCTCTACATATTATCTTTCCTATTTTCTTCCTCATTAGGATCAGCTACATTTGTAGAGTTTGATATTCATTTCAGAAGACTCTCGGCCTCTTAGATCATCCTCCCTTTTAGTGGGTCAACCCCTGGGATCAAATCTGTTGGGGTGGAAGCTTTCGAGATGATAGGACTTAAGTCAAATCATTTGATACAAGTCTGGCTGGCTGGAAAAAGAAATGAAGCGGTTTCCTGGAATGAACTGTGTAGATAGGATGAGCTCTATGGAGTTCAATCTATTTCCTAATCCTATTAGTCCCAGGGAAAAGAGATAAAAGGACCATTAGAGTAGTATAGACTTGTCCTGGCCCAGTGATTGCACCTCAGTCTCTTATAATGGTTCCTTCCTTGTGATAAGTAAAGCAGTTGCCTGGGCTGAAGAGTTTGAACGATGAAAACGAGAAGAGAATTGACTTCTGTATCTTAAACTAAAGAGTCTAACTAAAGGGTTACATAGTATTACTAAAATTGAATAGAAAGAACTGGAACAAACTTTTGTTACCCTGAAAAATGAGAGAAGTGTGAGGACATGGGAGAAGTGGAAATTTTGAAATATTGATAAATAACAATAGAGTTAGTATTAATGGCATCATCATCATCGTTGTGATCATCAAGTACTCTGCCCATATTCCTGGGTTCCTGCTACCTAAGAACTACTTATATTTGCAGAATATAATAATATCTATAATATTTTGGTCATATGTCTAATTATGACTGGAATTTTATGCACTGGTAATTGAGAACTCTAAGATTCTAAGGTAAGAGTCATTTTTATAAAACCCCAATTATTCTTTTATTAATATTGATTTTTCTATTTCAAAATTGAAGAGTAGGTCCCACTACACCTTCTGTCTTCTCACTGCATAAATTTGAACAGAAAATCAACAGCTATCTTAAATGATTGGATATTCAAGAAGAGAAAATAGCATTACTTGAGTGTATAATGTTCTGTATACCAAGTATACTTTTCATATATCATACATTCAAACTCTTAATCTCTTGGGTTTTATACCTACTGGCAGCTCTTCCTTCTTTAGGGTTGCTTCAGTGATGGAGTGAGATCTGTGCCTTCCATTTCTACTGCCAGTCTGGGTATAGTACTATATTATCATAATCAAAATAGCCTTATTTATTTTCCTTTCACACTTCCCTTTTGAGTCTTTGCTGAAAGTGAGTGGCCATCTCAATGTAAATGGCTGCTGCTTTTCATTTTTTAGTGTTTTCCTGACAATTTTCATAAATGAACATACTGTACTAGGATCTAATCATAACCTCCTCCCTCACCTTCAGTCCCCTTTCCCTGGTCTGCTTCCATTAAACCCCTCCTTCTTTCCAACTATACCCTCTGGTTTTTGTCTAATTTTCCGTCTCCTGCATCATTCATATAGAAATACTGATGAGCTTAATATTGTGCATGTCTTGTAGAGACAATGGCAGATATCCTGGGATCATAAAAGCAACGGTCACTTTATGTCAAGAGGACAGTCTTCCAAATCCTCCTCTCCCTCCTTTGACTCTCAAAATCTTTCCACCCCTCCCCCTCCTCAATGTCCTCTGAGCTTTGTGGGGCACCAGATAGATGTCTCCTTTAGCACAGAGTACTCATCAGTCGCTTTTTCTCGGCACATTGATGAGTTTTAAATCTCCCCGATATCTTCCTCTGTGTACAAAGAAAGCTCCTCAGACATGTGAAGCTATCTTCACTGGGACAAAGCACCTAAACAGAAGCAGCTAAGGGGAAGAAATGGTCTTTTTGAGGGGCTTACAGTCTTGTGGGTAAGCTCCCTCCCTGATGGCAGGGGAAAGATCGGAGGCTGGACATCACCTCCTTGTTACAGAAAGTGGAAAACTGCAGCAGGAGAGTGAGCCTGTACCTCCTCAAGCAATACCATTCTTCACATAAATAGAAACAAATGTTAAATTTTATGTGGATATATATATATATAAAACCAAGATAGCCCCCAAAAAAATCTGCTGGAGGCATTACCATGCCTAATTTCAAGTTATACTACAAAGACATAGTAATAAAAAAAGCATGGTATTGACACAAAACCTTCACAGAGGTCAAATGAATAAGATAAAAGATCCAGTTTTGAGTCCATGCAACTATAGATACCTGATTTTTTATAAAGACAATCATACCAAAAAATTTACTGATAAATGATAGCATTTTCAACAAAGACAGCTGGAAGACAGCATATCTACATGTAAAAGAATGAAACTTTATCACTTACCCTGCACAGAAATCAATTCCACATGGATTAAAGATCTCATCATAATACCTGAAACTCTGAAAAAAAACTGGAAAAAATGTAGGCATAACTATTCAAGACATCTACAGAGGAAAGGACTTTCTGAAGAGGATCATGTTTATCCAAGAATTAAATCAAAAATCAACAAATGGGACCTCATGATACTACAAAGTATTGTACAGCTGAGGCAAGATGTAACCTACCAAATGAGAGAAAATTGTTGACATCGATACATCTTACAGAGAGAATTAACATCTAGGTTGTAAAAGGGCCTCGAAACCCTAAAGAATTTAAAATCAAACAACCCAATAAAAATGTGGACCTGAAAAGTGAATTCTCAAAAAATGAAACACAAATGTCCGAAAGATATTTTAATATTCAACACCTTTAGCATCAGGAAAATGCAAGTTAAAACTACTTTGTGATTCTGTTTCTTGTGTGAGTGTGGGAAAGGGGAATCCTTCTTCACTGTTGGTGGGAGTATAAATTGGTAAAGCCATTATGGAAATATGTGTGATTTCTCAAAAAGCTAAAAACAGATCTACCCTGTGATCCAGTTATACCACTTCTGGGCATATGCCCTAAGGATTCTGTACTTTAATATAGAGATACTTGCTCATTCATGTTTAGCGCTGCTCTATTCACAATGGCTAGGAAATGGAATCAGTTTAGATGCCCACACAATAGAGTTTCATTTTAGAATAAAGAAAAGGGAAATGATGAACTCATGAAAATGAATGGATATGAAAAGTACTATACTAAGTGACGCAACCCAAGCTCAAAAAGTATTCAGTGTCATATGTCTTCTCTCTTATGTGGGTCCTAAGTAGCCTTTCTTCCTAAGAAAGTTCTAATTTTATTGGTATCCTGCCTACCAACTAATGATAAGGAAACCACCCAAGAAATTTTGGTCTTGTCACTTTTGACACCAGGACTCAATCCTTCTCCCTGCTCCTTACACCCCTCAAAAATTTTTTTTTCATTAGATCTGGCTGAAGAAAGGATTATGAAACTAAAAATAGCCAAATGTTCAAAAACAGGCTTTCCAGTTGGACATTAAACTTTACATCGGATTTTATATTTTCCTTCAAAGTTGGACCCATGGCTTCAATGTCCAAGACCTTTCAAATTCTACCTTAGGTATGGCTAAGAGATGACCCAGCAGTCAAAGGCACTTGCTTTCAAAGTCTGATGGCTCAGCTTTGATTCCCCAGTCCCACTTGAAGCCAAAAGCACAGTGGAGCATGTGTTGGTGGTTCCTTTGGAATGACAAGAGCCCCTGGAAAGCACCCCCTCTGTCTCTCCTAGAAAACAAATTAATAAAAATATTTTAAACATAAACCCTACCTTTGCCACTTTGCATCACCCTTACCCAAATCCCCACTCCAATTTGGCTGCTAATACAGTATTTTCAGACGTGGCTTAATTTCCCTCATCATACACTGCTTCCTCAGCCCATCCTTCCTGACATCTTTGACTTGATAAACAAGGAACATAAAATGATCACCCATGTTTAAGCCGGGTACATCTTCTAAGAATGACTATAAAGTTATTATATGAACTATATTTTCTGTGACATATCTAACACTCTTCAAATACTTTTATGTACAAAACTCCATATGAACTCTTGGGAAGACTTTTCTTTGCCTTTTGGCCAAGAACAAATGTAAATTGCCAGGAAAGGAGAAAAGCTCTCAGAGGACTTTTCTAGGGAGGCTTTAAGAAACATCTATTCACTTCAGAAAGGGAAATGACAGAAAGAAGAAAAGATTCCATCCAAGTACGGTTACTTGCACCAGTGAGTTTTTCAGGGCTAAAAGAACATAGGTGATTATCAAGTAGCTGTATCACCAAAAGTCCTGTCCCCAGTGTGGGTGAGTCATGGGCAAATGCACCCCTAAAGATGTCTAACCCCCAGTCAGTCTCCCGCCATGTGTGTACTGTAAGCCTCCTAAAGACCATGTACCGCCAGAACAGGAGGGAGTCCTCCTGAAATATCAGGTGATCGTCTGGTGACTCTCTCCTCAGGGAATATTAACAGCCTTCTTTGGACATACCCCTTTAAAAACTAACTCCATTTTCTTTATAAAAGGGCCCTCTTTGTCTCATTATATTTTATGACTTAAAATTTGTCTAATACGCTTTCCGTTATGTTTAGCCTTTACCTTTAATTCCCCTCCATCCTACATATGTCCTTAAAGCTAAAATGAGTCTCATTTAGGAAACATATAGTTGAATCTTGTTTTGATCCATAAAGTCTCTCTGTATCATTTGTTTTCTGTATTTACTTTGTAGATGTAGAAAAAGATTCTTGATAGATGGTGTGGTCAGCTTTCTAGTTGCTGCACAGAAAGAACCCAAACAAAAGCGGCTTGTGGAGGAATGGGTTTATTTGGCTTATGGACTCAAGGGGAGACTCCATTCTGGCGGGGAAAACTATGGCATGAGCAGAGGGGTGGACATCACCTCCGCCACAGCACTGGAAACAGGGACAGGAAGGTGTGCCAAACACTGGCAAGGGGAAGCTGGCTTGTAACCCCAAAAGCCCACCCCCAACTACACAGCTCCATCGAGTTTGTAAAACCCAAACTGCCATCAGCTGAAGATTGATTACCCAGAACACATTCATTTGTTTGTGGGGGACACCTGGATCAAACCATGACAGCTCACTATTAATCGATTTCTTCACTGCTTTCTGAATATTGAAAAATAAATTTGAAGTTCCTTTGTTCATCTTTTACTCTCTTCCTTTGTGATTTCATAATGTTATAATGATGTGATTTTATATATATTTTACAAACACTAGAGGTTTTTCTCTGTGGTGATCATCTGCCTTATATAAACCATGTTAAGCCTACAAGCATATTTATTGAACTTATGGGAGATGAACTTCAGTAATATACAAAACAACATTTAAGCATTTCTCAAACCATGTATTTTGTTATTAATGTCAAAATTTACACATTTCTCCCTGGTTCTATTTTCTTTGTCTTAGCATTAATTTTTATAGAACAAAACATTAATTTTAGTCACATATCCAAAACAGAAGGAAATTTAATCTTCCTAAGAGCAATATAACTATTATTATAAGCTTTAATAGCCAAGCATCTTAATGGTACTTGTTACAGTATTTTTTTCTTTTATCAATTTCAGTTTTGTTCAATTTTGCCTCCAGGCCTCATTAATAACAATGACCTATGTTTCTTCTATAGACTAATTATCCAAAGATTAAGGTAAAGTAAGTGCAAAGAATATACAAACTCCAAATTATAAAATTATATGTCTTCTGTGAATAAATCATGTAAAATAAGTTTGAGATCCAATTCATATTTCTAACCAGTAAGTATCTTTGCATTTAAAGTCTTTAATCCTAGTGGTTTACATTATTTCAGAGAGAACATTGAAACAAAACAAAACAAAAACTCTAATTGGCACAGTGCTATTCACAGAGAAATTTGAAAGAAAGAAAATCTGAGGATTAATGTTCTTGATATTCATTTCTGACAGGCAATGTTCATGTTTGCATTGTCTAGTCAACATTTGGGTCTGATTCGAAAGTTTTCCAAATCAGGGTGGATAGTGTTCTAAATCAATTCCCTCCGAGAGTTTTTGGGAGAACTTTTGCACAGGTTTTCTCAATTAACGATGCATCTAGCCGTTGCCCACATCATCCACATCTGCTCATAAGAAATGAATAATGGAATGCACATGTGCAGACCTGTGATCCATTGCAGCCTTTGCAGGTGCAAATGTGAGTTTTAAGGTGCAAAGTGGAGCCACAAACATTGTGGGCCTATCTAGCTGAGAGTCCAGGGTTTAATCACAAATAAAGAACTCCGTAGGTGCCAGGATCACAAGATTTTTCTCAGAAAGGGGGTGTCATAAACGTGCTTTGAACTAGTGTGTATTTCCAGATAAGGAGGCATTCATTATTTAGTAAAAAGAAAAGATGATAAAATTAGCTCTATTTTGTTTTACATTGACAACACTACCAAAAATAGAACATATCCATATACGTCTAGCAAACTAAGGCAACACTTGTTTATAATAAACCACAGAGGGTTCTGCTGTGTAGATAATCCTAAGCAACAGAAAACCTCTGCATTTTCATCTTGGGTGTGCATTGGAAAAATCCCCTTTTCAGCAGATCTGAATTCCTAATTTAATTACTTTAATTAAGATTTTTTTAAATTATGCACCTTGCTAGAGGTTAAGTTGCCATATTATTTTCCTTAGTGAGGATAAGTATGTACAAGTTTAATTACAGTTAGAATTGCCCAAGTCAGAGAGCTATGAAGCAGGAGAGCACAGCAGTATTTCTGGGGAGACACGTTTCTCTGCAGGCCTTCCATGAAATTTAAACATGGTAGGCTCTTTGCCTTCTAACACCTATTGTATTTCAATTATTTTTTTTTACTTCTTGTAAAAAGAAAGTCCCTTTCTCTCTACTATCATAGAAGTGGCACAGCTAACAGGTTACTGAATGAGAGAAACCAGGTTACACAGAAAAACACAATGTACACACAGTACAAGATCTCTGCTTTCATTTCACATAGCAAATAAGAAGGGCAGCATAATTAGAAGGACATACTACTTTCGGAGTGGCAGGAATGAATAAATCTTTATCTGAGAGATGAAGCAGAAGGTGAAATTGTCAAAGGAGACTTAGTTTGAAAAGTATTTTGTGATGGCAGGGAAGTTCCGAGGTCAACAAGAAGAAGCAAAAAGGTGATTTCTACTTGGCTTTATGTTTAAATGTATTTATCTCCTCTCATCAAACCTCAGGCAGAGAGAAATAGATTTTAAGTTCTTCCTTGCACTTTCCTCTGTTATAACACTCCTCACTCCAACCCTCCTTGTTCTCATTACACAAATCCTGCCCATTTTTCAAAGTGCAGCTCAAATCCTGCCTTCTTGTAAAGCATTTTTTGACCATTTCATCTGGAAACAATCTTCCTTTTTTCTGAACTTCCACAAGCCTTATTTTCCATAACACTCATTTGTACTTATTATTCACTGGCCAGTAGAGATGTAATGTTTTGAGAAATGCTGTAGACACAGTAGAGACATTTTCTGCCTAGAAAATTTTCTGTATAGAAAGAAAAAAATATTTTTAAAGAATAATAGGCCTATGTCTTTTTATTATCTTTTATAGATCTAAAATTCTAGTTTATTAGATTATACACAACCTCATCACAGCAAAGAGGAAAAACTGATGTAATGCTTACTGTATGCCAGATTGTTCTGATGGCATTAGAGTAAAAATCCCAACTCCTTTACAAATATTGGGTTCTTAATAATAATGGTTGCATATGTATGTGTGTGTATTTTTCTATTCAACCATATATTTATATATGTAGATATATTCATGTTCTACGTAGACATTTTATGTAGATGTTTACAAGTATAAATGCAAATAAACCTACTTTGTTCATTTATTTTGGTGAACTGAAATAAAACATTAATTATTCCAATATTTTAATATTTAAAATAAACATCTGGGGCTGGAGAGATTGCTCAATGGTTATGGGCACTTGCTTGTAAGGCCTGATGGACTGGGTTCAATTCCCCAGAGTCTACATAAAAGGCAAATGCACAGAGTGGTGACTCATGTGTCTGGAGTTTTCAGTGGCAACAGGCCCAGGCCCTGTCATGCCCATCTCCTTCTTCCTTCTCTCTCTCTCTCTCTCTCTCTCTCTCTCTCTCTCTCTCTCTCTCTCTCTCTCTCTCCTTTCTCTCTCTCCTTATAAATAATAAATTAAAATATTTTTTAAAAATTAAAATAAAATAAACTATGAATTGCAGATAATGAACTTGTAAAAGATGAAGGAACAAATTGGTAGAAACTTTGAATATTTATGGATTCCGTCTTTGATATATAGCACAGTGTGGAGATTATAGGCAATAGTTGCATGTCATGCTTCCAATGTTGCTGGGAAGATGGATCCCCAACATTTTTGGCATGGGTGGTATCAAATATTTGAGGTGGTAAATAGGTCATTGACCTGATATGGTCATTAACATTATATTAAAAATAATAGCATCATGTTGTACTTTGTAATATGTGCAGCTATAATTTGTCAACAAACAATTCTAAAAAAAAAAAGTAGGCAGAATAAGTCCCTCAAAATCCTTGCCTCCTACTTGGATCTGTGTTTGGAAAAATTCACATATATCCTGGTTAAGGTATTTTCTTATATGACTCTTGAAGAACAGATATTTAGTGTATTGCTTGCTGTGCAATTTCATTTTACACAAATGAAATCACATTTCTATCATTGTTATTTTGTGTTTCTTGACTGTATCTACCAATATTTCCAAGAGGACAGTTTTGATTGAAATATATCTTTTAAAGGATATTATGAAGTGAAAGGACATCACTCCAGTCCTGTTATCAAAGACACCAGAAAGATTCCACTGAAAAAACTTTTGTACTTCTCTAAACTCTTCTTGTTAATTAAGAGTGACCTAAGAAAAGAAATTTTTCTTACTTTCAGTAAGTTTTTGTCTGTTATGTTACCTTGTCAGTACCCTGAACGTAGATTACTTACAATTAAACAAACAAAAAAACCCACATATCTATAGTCTAAAGTAGTTGAACATTTCATGACCTACTTCCTATGTATATATCTAGGCAGATCTGATTATTTGCTACGTCATTCCTGCCAAAGTCTGATTATGAAGATAATTCTAATAATATTGGCAGATGAGCAATTAGAAGACACTATAAAAGGAAAAGTATCATAAAAAATTAAAAACACCATTTGATGTGGTGGCTTACTTGTTCTAATTTATTGTATGATTTTAGAATGTAATTTGACAACACTAAATCTTGCTTGAGGTTGGTACCAGCCTTCTCAGCTGTGGTCTTGTATTTCTCTTTAGTAAATGAGATATAATGACTGATATAAAATAAATGCCCTACTATGTGGAAATCTCCTTATATCTTCAAATCAATTGTTGATTTAGAAGCTCAGAACTAATCTACACAATACTCCAAATCTAAGCTATCCAACCACTGAGGGACAAAGCCAAAATCTTACATACCTAAGCCATGCACCCACTAGAAAACTTCCTGAAAGGAAGAAAAAGCTAGTTGAAGGACAGACTTGAATCCTGGGAAATGACTAGACTCGAATATCAGGGGATAAAAGGATTTTCACATGAACCTCTCGCTCAGTCATAAGGGTCCCAAGGTACTAAAGGAGAGAGAATACTAAAGTTGAGAAGCCAAGGCATGGTAGTTTGAATATGACAGATTGAATGTAAGGCCCCATAGACTTGGTCATTTTTTATTAAGCTTCCTTCCTGACCCCCTAGCAGGCAGATCCCTGCTACAAGGGCTCATGTCCTAGGGGTGGATCCTGGAGTCCAGCCCTAAGGTGTGTGGTGGTAGATCTTTTCAGAGCAGACTGAGTTATGGAGATTATTGCTTGTTGGTGCTGGTATTAGCTTACTGTGGTTGTTTCTCCTTGCTTGCAACTTTCAAAGGGAGCAAGATTCTTCCACCATTGATGGAGTTGCTTGAATTTTGTAAGCCTGAAATAAATCACTTTTCTCCCATAAGCTGTGTCTGGTTGGATATCTGTCCCAGAAATGAGAAGCTCCCTGCAACACAAGGTTTGATAAGGAGTCAAGAGTCCTTCTGTTACTTAGAATTTCAATGATTTTTTTCACTGTAGTGACTGCAGGAGCACAGAGAGAAGGAGTAATAAACCACTCCAGAGGTGTCTACACAAAACATCCATCCCCTAGCTGTCCTGATGTCACTGGAGACTCAGGAAAGGACATCATCTTACTAGCTGCAAACTAGTTGGAGTCAGAAGAGGGACACTGTGGATGGAAAGCAGAAGATGATGGCTTCATGCAGCACAGTGAGGTGCCCAGATCAGAAACCACCTAGAAAGGAAAGATGATGCTCTGTGTTAAATACTGCTTTTGTGATGCTTGATATCAACCCAAAGGACCAGGACAACTGAAGATACAGTAAGCATACAAAAATGTTGTTCCTTGTAATGAAACCAAACACTGGCTATGAAAGTTTGGTAGCCAAACATAGCTCAGGTATGAAGTTTACACTTGACAGTGGTAGGAGGCCTTCACATAGCATTTGAGCTTGTGGTTTTTTCCCCCTAAGTAGAAATGAGTTTTCTGATGTTTCTATTTTCTAATATGTAAAGACTTAAAATTTTTACTGGACTATTGTTGGCTGCATCTTAATACACTTAGGTTTTCTCAGTCAATCTGGGTTACAAATACCATGGAAAATGCACTTTACATTTATTTGATTTATTTCCATTCAATGTGAATAGTAGAGAGAGTCAGTATTGGGAGATTCCCATATAGTAGGAAACTCCTTTGATCTCAGATATTATATCTCGTCTACCACAGGTGATATGACTGCCACTAACCTGAAGCAAGAATTATTACACTGTAATTACCTTGTAAAAATTCTATAGAACATCACATCAAAGGATGTTTTGTAAAGTTTTATATTTTTCCTTTCATAAGAGTCTTCTTATTGATCATCTGTCAATCCTATCTCATTCAAAGTTACTCAGGCAAATAAATTTATTATTACAATTACATACAATCTTTTTATTACATGTTTTTCTTGCTGTAAAATGGAAGGATTAAATTAGAATTAGAAATGTGGATATTGGGATGGAGACACATTTTGAGAAAAGGGAGACAGAGTATGTCATGTAGAGAGAGCTAGAAGAACTGGTACCTTCCACACTAAAGGGGGTGTTGTAGTGAACTTTCCCTGTTGCTGCACAAAATGAAAGCAAAGCTGTTTGTGGAGGAATGGGTTTATTTGGCTTACGGACTCGAGGGGAGACTCCATCCTGGCAGGGAAAACGATGGCAGGAGCAGAGTGGTGGTCATCACCTCCGCCACAGAACTGCAAACAGTGGTAGAAAGGTGTGCCAAACACTGGCAAGGGGAAGCTGGCTTATAACCCCCCATAAGCCCGCCCCCAACAACACAGCTTCATGAGGTTCTATTACCCAAACTGCCATCAGCTGGGGACTGAGCATTCAGCACACATTCATTCGTTTGTGTAGGTGACACCTGGATCAAATAATGGCAGGGGGCGTACTCACCTTTGCAGTTCCCCCCTCCTTTATGTGAAAGGTGTTCACACAGAACTTTCACTGACTGGTTTTTATGTTTTTGTTGCTGTCATAAACCAAGAAGTAAATGGAAACTCAAATAAGAATTATTTCCTACCCTTTGGTGCCATCATGAGGCCAGAATAACAAAGTACTGAGAAAAATAGATTTTCAGGTTAGCCCCATGGTTCTGATATTTTTTCCATGCCAATGTAATTGGCCCAGAGAATGAGAGTTAATTTTAGAAATACAATCAAATTTTCATAATTGAAACTGTATAACCAACAAATTATAACTCATGTCTACATATAAAAGTACATATAAAAAGAATGTATTCTTTTATTGGTTTGTTACCAATAAAATAGTACAACTTTGAAATTACATACCCCTGCACTTACAGCATTTGGAAGCAAGGCTTTTAGAGTATTTTGATTGAGCAATATCTTGGCTTTATTTTTTTAACTTTGTGATGTCAAAGGGTAGCAAATTAAGTAGTATGATGTAGTGTTTCAGTGGCTTTGCCATACAGTGATAAAACGGGACATTCCATTTGAGCAATGAGACATTTGTTTATGAAAATTAGAAAGAATGGCCTATCAACACCTAAGAACTTCAAAATCAGGTCAAATCAAAGTACTAAAATAAATCACATGACTTGGTACTTGAAATAATCACCACAAAGTACATGTAAAATTTAACAACAATGCATCTTGTTAAAAGTCTCAACCTGGGCTGGCCATATGGCTTGCTGATCAAAGGTACTTGCTTTCAAAGCCTTCCAGCCTGTCTTCAATTCCACAGTATCTACATAAAGGCAGATGCACAATGTGACGCATACATCTAGAGTTTATTTACACTGGCAAGAGGCCCTGGTGGACACATTCTATCTCTTTCTCTCTCTCTCTCTCTCAAATAAATAAATTAAAATATTTACAAAATTAAAGTTCTCAACCAAACAGTTGATAGATAGATAGTAATTTCATCATCCATGTGTTTATCTTATAACCCATAATCATTTATTTTACATTGATTCTTAGATTTCTTTTACAATAATATCAACAAAGGTGTAAATGATCCCTGCTCATGCACTTTTTTCAGTGCACTTCTTTTTTCTGACTTGCTAAATTTTTCTCCAGTGTAAAAGGTGACTTCTCAGTGATGCCTTCTTACTCGTATATAATCTGATTTGTTTCCACTAATCCTCAAAGTTCGATTTACTTGGATCACACTTTGCCTTCATGTCCCTTAGAAGTTAAAAATCTGTAACATGGGAATTCTCTATAGGGATAGAGAGCCCATGCACTCCTTGATTATCTCAGCTTTTTTTTATTTACCAGAAAGGTCACAGGAGAAAAAACAACAATGCTAAACAAGTTTTCATTCATTTCTGTCCTTAGACTGTTCTAGTCTCATTCATGCCCTCCACATGGATTTCTATCTATTCCAAAATATATCAACCATTATCAACCACAGCCATAATAAAAGTGACCTGAATGGCTTTGCTTTCCTTCACACATGGGCAGACCTTTGATACAGAAATGGTAATCGTGTTTCATATTTAGTGTCACCAGTGAGGCCTTCAGTGACTTAGCCTCCAGCACTCAGCAGGCTTTGGGCCATGTTGCCCTTACTGGACCTGCAACACTGCTTTAGATACATCATTATCTTTAACCTTCATCCCAGGAAAGGAAGAAGAGAAGTTAGGTCTCCCTCAATAATAAAACTATCAAAGGCTCCTTTCCCCAGTGGGACTTCCAAAATAAGATGGCTTCTACACTGGTAAAATGCCCCCAGTCTGAGACAAGCATTATGAAGGAAGCCTAGAAGCCTTTCCTGGTGACTAATCACCTCTCTCTGCTAGGGCAGGAATATCCTTATGTCATATAATACTCCATATTCAGATATTTAAATGTCATCTCATTATAATTTTACTCATCTCACATGGCACACTTTCTATTCCAAAACATTATGTCTTACTTTTGCATCATTTTATTAGTTAGGGTTCTATAGGAATAATAGGATATGTACATATGTATCTATATATACCCAATTCCCATACATTCTAGTTATATGTATGTACACATATATACATGTAACTAGCACATGAAATGTTAACAGCTAAGATATTCCACAATGTGCTTTCTGTAAACTGGAGAATAAGGAAGGCTAGTGATGTAGTTCATTCTGAATACTGAAGACTTGAGAGCCAAGAGCACTAATGGAGTCAGTCCAGTCTACCTGACATCCTAAGAGACAAGATTGTCAACCACAAAAGTCAGAATGTGATGGTCAATCCAGCTCAAAACGAGATAGCAAATTTGCCTCCCCTCCAGGTTTTTTGTTCTACTTGAAGACCAAATAAACCGATTTCTATTCAATCTACTAACCAAACATTAATCTCTTCCAGAAACACCATCACATACATTGTGTGGTGGGGCCTGTCTGTGAAGGCTGAAGCAAAGGAACCATGGGTTAGTCTAGCCGCCCAGGCCAGCTGAAGGAACAAGATGGCCATGGGTGGGCCATGGCTTGATTATCCCCAATGGTCAGCTTAGGTTTCTGTTTAACTTTCTATTCCCTGAAATAACAGATCCCTTTGAGGGGACCTGAATGCCTGTCCTTATAAGGAAGAAACTCTTTACTGCTTAAGCGTCCCTCCAAACCAAAAATCCTTAAAATCTGTCCATCCCCTAGCATTGCTGCTGTCTCTATCCAGCACGGAGGCAACCCCTGGACATTAAGCTCTCCTTTGAGATCTGTGTGAGCCTCTGGTTTGGTCTGTGGGCACCACTCCCTTTTGCTATGGGTTTCAGGACAGCCTGTGCTACTCAGAGAGGCCCAGTCTCAATGAAAAAAAAAATTAAAGTCATTATGTGTCATTTTGTGTTCTTTAAAAGAATTGAGTAATAAAATCTGAGGTAACTTCACTTATACATTTTTTAAAACCTCATATAAAATGCAGAAAAAGTGTTTCATGAGATATCTTAGCATACCATAGTTAAATGCAGACAGAAAATTTACCCATTACATTTGTTGGCTAGTTTGGACTACAATAAATAAGATTAGTTTTATAAAAGAAAACCCTCCATACATGTTATACAAAATATTGAAAGAAACAGTGGAAAAACTGGAGAACATCAGTAGCAGGAAGCCACCCAAACACTTTGGATATAGGAAGTAAAGGGGTGAGTTTTCGTGAGAGAAGCTCTGCAGACAAGATCAGGTGGTAGAAGGTGGAACCCCACCAGCCTGTCCTGGATGAGCTGGAACTTTGCAGGATCCAAACACAAGTGAGGTACTTGCAAGCTCTCTCTTCCTTTCCATAGATGCCATGCTCTGGCCAATGAGTCATTCCACGCCTACCTCAACAAGAAGAACTAGAGGATGGGGAGGAGTGCTTCGGAATGTAGCGTTCCAGACTTTGTAGCTATTGTATTCATGACCTCATAGTGGCTCTCTTTCCCAACATTGGGCCCAGCAACATGTCAGCTTGAATAACAAAGCAAAAAAATAAAATGAAAAAAGACATCAAAAATAATATAAGGACTCTTTGTAAAAAGAGTCCAGTGGAGGAGTGCAGAAGGAATGGGAGTAAAACAGGATAGGAAGACACTGTGATCAAAACACATTTTGGACATATATATTGTCAATATTTTTTAAACTTATTTATTTGCACACTCAGGCATGTGTGTGTATGTGTTTGTGTGTGTGAGCCGGGGTCTCTTGTTGCTGCATGTACCAGTTTGCCTTTACCAGCTTTATGGGTGCCAAGGAATTGAACTCCAACTGGCAGGCTTTCCAAGCAAGCGCCTAAGCACCTTCCTTTAACCACTGAGCCATCTCTTTAGGCTCAATAGTTTTAAAGAACATTTCATATATATATATATATATATATATATATATATATATATATATATATATAAAGATAGAGAGCCATAGATACACATCAGTCAAGGTTCAGACTTTCAGGCAATCAAATCTGAGCAGGTAGAAAGGGAAGAAAAGAATCCGAAGGAAAGCTGTCACCAGAGGAGCACATTACCACATTAACTGTAGGCTGTAGGAACGAAGACTTTCTGGTCACGATTTGTTGCAGTCAGCTTTCTCGTTGCTACGCAGAAAGAACCCAAGCAAAAGCAGCTTGTGGAGGAATAGGTTTGTTTGGCTTATGGACTTGAGGGGAGACTCCATCCTGGCAGGGAAAACGATGACATGAGCAGAGGGGTGGACATCACCTCCTCCACAGCACTGGAAACAGTGGCAAGAAGGTGTGCCAAACACTGGCGAGGGGAAGCTGGTTTATAACCACATAAGCCTGCCCCCAACAACACAGCTCTGTCAAGGTTGTAAACCCAAACTGCGATCAGCTGAGGATCGATCACTGAGAACACATTCATTCATTTGTGGGGAACACCGGGATCAAACCATGACAGTATTGAACAGTGGAAAGTAAAATATGGGAAGCTATAAATGCCTAGCAAATGCTTCCTTTAGATTATATATCCCTTTTTGTTATTATTGTTTTTAAACAAATGATGGTTGGTTCTTCCAACACACACACACACACACACACACACACACACACACACACACACACACACTTTCAAAGAAATCATTGATAGGTTGCACTTAAGAGAAGTGCATAATTTATTGATGTTTCTCTTTTCTCTTTAAAACAAGTAAAGTATTCTTTCTTTGGGCACAAAATACACAGTATGAGAATAATTGTCAGTTAAATTGGATTTCCATCTTCTTCCCTGTTGCTCATAATAAAAACTCAACTCCAGCAGATATGGACACATACTTTTGAGTGGCATACAGCAAAAATAGTTCTAAGTTTGATAAAGCAAGTGTATTAAAAACCATAATTATAACATGAGGCTACTTTAGCTGACTCATCTTTAAATTACATTATTAAAGAATTTCCTACCACTGATTATTTTATAATTTAAAATTTTAATTATGAAGATGACAAATTATTATGCTAACAAATAGATCCATATGTTTAATGAACTGTTTCTGTAGCCTAGTACATAATTTTATCAAAGAACCTGTTTTATTTCTATCATAAAAATAAACATTGACTTTTATTATTATCTTTTGATAGGTTACTACTTCAGGTAATATGGCATATGAAGACATATATATATATACATACTTTATAAATATAACCAATTCTCATTTATTGTAGTAATTCAAGAAGACATACATATATACTTTATAAATATAACCAATTCTCATCTATTGTAGTACTTTAAGTACTTTTTAGATAAATCTGCAAGTTTTTTAATCTATGGTCTTGATCATATTCTGTCAGAAATTATAAGTTAGAAGAAAACATTGGGCTGGAGAAATGGCTCAACAGTTAAGGTGTTGCCCTTAGAAGACTAATGATCCAAGTTTGATCCCCCAGTAACAACTCTCCAGTACATCTGGAGTCCGTTTGCATCGTCTAGACACCCTGGCCCACCCATTCTCTGTCTCTCTTCTACCTCTCCCTGCTGGTCAATATACATATATAAATGAAAACAAGCTTAACCACTAAAGTGTAGGTTCACTAAATGAAAACCATAGCAAGCCATATCTCCTCTGTATATCTAACTTACCCCCAAGCCCACCTGAGGGTGATAAACAATGTCTTATTGCTGCTCTGATGTTGGCCAGAGCAGTGAGCTAGCATGTTAGTGAAGATAGGCAAATCATGTTCTCTGATCTCAGCATGTGCCAGCTTAGAACCATTTCTTACTATCCTCTCCTTATTCTGAGTAGTATTTCCTAGAGCTTTTGTTATTACATAACTCTTCAACCTTCTTCAGTTCATCACTTCAAATAGTGGTAATGCATGCCTAAGTAATCCATTGGTTCCCTGTGGCTTGGGATAATACAGCTTAACGTGATTAAAATGACAGACACAGTTCTGATGATCTAGCCTCTTGCAAACTCTTCCTCTCCTGTTCCTCCTTGCCTGTTTCACTGCACCATTTATCAAATTACACAGAGCCCTCAAGTATGCCATATGAGTTTTTTTGAACGTATTCTTCTAGGTGGAATTACCTCATCCATATTAATTCTTCTAAACAACTTCTCCTCACTCTTCAATATGCATGGAAATGAACATTTTCTGTAGGACATCTTCTGCATATATTTGAGTTATCCCTCCACTGTTCACCAGATAGGCAGACTACTAATTTACATATAGAACTTTCCAGTGAGCAGCTTTAGTACACAGATTGTGAGCTTTTCCCTGTATTTATTTATTTTTTTTAAATATTTATTCATTTTCAAGCAGAGAAACACAGATAGAGAGAGAGAGAGAGCACCAGGGCCACCACCTTGTGGTCTGGCTTATGTGGGTCCTGGGGAATTGAACCCGGGGCCCTAGGCACTGGAGGCAAGTGCCTCAACCGCTAAGCCATCTCTCCAGCCCTTTTTTTTTTTGTTTTGTTTTGTTTTTTGTTTGGTTTTTTTTTTTGTGTTTTTTTCTTCTTTTTTTTTTTCCCTGTATTTATAAACGTAGGTATTAAACAAGTGGATTCTCAGACAAGGAGGATGTGAAGTGTTTATTTCAGTTTCATAAAACACAGTATATTTGAATGTAAAAGTATTTTATAAACTGATTTTCAATTTTTGTAGAAACAAGTGAAAAAAGTATTTTTATTAGCTTACAAAACACACCTATACCCAACATAAGCTTTCAAGTTTATCCTGATGCTTTTTTGCTATTTTTGCTAATGAAACTTGAAGCTGGTCCCATTTTTTAAAATATTTTACTTATTTGTTTGCAAATAGAGAGAAATAAAACAGAGACAGAGAAAATGGTTGCCAGGGTCTCCAGCTGCTGCAAATAAACTCCAGACGCATGCACTTTGTACATCTGCCTTTACATGGGTACTGGGGAATGGAACCAGAGTTATTAGACTTTAAAGGCAAGTGACTTACTTAAATTCTGAGCTATCTCCCCAGTCCGCATGTGCCCTTTTTAACAGATAAATAAATGAATGTGGAAATCCTAATCAATTTTTTCCTGAAATCCTAAAATAAGGTTGTAGAACTCTGTGAGAGTAAATTGGGCATGGTGCATAGTCCTATAATTCCAGCACTCAGTAGGAAAAGCAGGAGGATCAGCCTGTGCTATATAGTGAGTTTGAGGCCAGGCTGAGACATGAGACTACCTCGAAGGAGGAAGGAAGAAAGGAGGGGGGAAGGAAGAAAGGGAGGGAGGAAATGAAGGAGGGACAATCTGTGAGATACATGCATTTTTTTTCAAATCAAGAAACTTTCAATTCTAGGGGGCTAGAGAGATGGTTCAGCAGTTGGGGCACTTGCCTCCGGTGTCTGGGGCCTTGGGTTCAATTCCCCAGTGCCCACATGGGCCAGATCCACAAGGTGATGGCCCTGGTGCTCTCTCCATCCTCTCTCTCTCTTTCTCTCTCTCTCTCTCTCTCTCTCTCTCTCTCTCTCTCTCTCTCTCTCTCTCTCTCTCTCTCTCTGTATTTCTCTGCTTGAAAATAAATAAATAAAATGTTTTTAAAAACTTTAAAAAAATTTGATTCTATAATGGGTCTTCATCTGTCTTGATTGAATTCCCCACACCAGTCAGCCCCTTCTTTTGTTGATTGATTTCAACTACTTAAACCCTTCCTTCCTTGTATCTAGTCATACTTTAACCTCATAAAGTTTTGCTGCTATTTTGTCCCACAGTAACTACATACAGGTCAATTGATCTCTACATCTTTGAGGCTTGCTGAATGTGTTTTTGTCTCCATGAGAACACCCTACAGTTTGGCTTTTCTCCATCTGGCTTCCAGGCTTATTTGGGGATCGACTCTATTTTAGACAGCTGGTGCTTACCTCTAATCACTGTTATAAGTAATTAGATTATAAATTTTAGAAAATTAATCTAAACCTTGATAGAAATTTTTTTCTGGCACTGAAAATCCTCCCAAAATAAACCATACAGTTTATAGTAAGCAAATGGCCACTGCCAAAACTGTGTGATGATACAAGCAGCTTGAAAACTGAAGGAGAATCTCTGTGAAAACATGGTTGAGAACATGAGGACCATATCTATACAGAGAACTGGATATATATTTTTAAAAAGTACACAGAAAGGCTGCAGAGGGTCTCATCAATGTTTCAGATGGTTATTAGTTATCACCTGTTTGAGGAAATTACAAGATTATAAGGAATGAACCATTCTTTAAAAAATGAAATGAAATAAAATAAAATAAAATAAAGCTTTTATAAATCCTTAGCTGGAATGTTGGTGAATAAAGATAGCCCCAGAGACTGAGGGGGTTGATGCAGGCAGATTGTTGGACTTCAGAAATTTAAAGCCACCCTTTTGAACACAATACAAGTTGGTCTCAAAAAGTAAATAAATAAAAGTAAATAAATGTTCCCAAAGTTCTCATAAAGTAGGGAGAGTTTTTGTTGTTGTTGTTGTTTTATTTTGATCACACCATCTAAAGTAGAAATATCATCATCCCATGAGGAAAAAGTCAGAAGATTTGTGTCAGTGGTGGGAGAAAAATAGCTCTAATCTAATACTTCTTTGGTCCTCTATAACAAAGCTAAAAACCAATACACAAAAGATAAAACTGTCATAAAGGGTCCACTTATGCCAGTGAATAAAATTTAATGACATCTAAAGAAATGAAAAATATACAACACTCAGGTAAATTCTGGCATCAAAACAAAATTTATCAGGTAAATAAGAAGAAAGTAAAAATCTATAAATGTTAAGAATATCAACGAACCAAAACCATGTATTTCACAAATGTAAGGATGGAATAATCCATGTTGGCAATAAGGTAGAGTTTGGGGAAGGAAGGTCCCTCTAGCGTGACAGAGACACAGCAGGAGAGTGTTTATAGGGCAGGCTTTATCTGTAACTCCTCTGGACACTTTTCTTGAAGCTCACTGGGGATTTGAGGTGCTGCCTGAGTTTCAACCTAACACATTGTAACTTCAGATCTGGGGATTAGAATTTAAATAGTACCCAGAAAATTCCAATGCACCTCAGAATTTAAGGAGTACCCAGATTCTGGTCAATAAAGTTAAAGAATTAAAATTATAGACCACCAGAGGATAAGGTATAGTGGGAGACTTTATTTAAAAGAAAATGGGAAGGTACAGAGATCTCCAACCACCAGTGAGAAGAGACCACGTGGGAGAGGATTTAACAAAATCTATGCTGTTTAGCCAAATAAGCAGTAAAAGAAACGATAACAGAGGACTCCCATCATGAGGAAAAAGGTTCATATGGGGAAAATCTTGAGCTTTCCCTCACCCCAGCCACCATTGGATGGGGGTGGGGGAAGGCCTTACCTTTCTAAAGCCTAGAGATTTAGAAGTCCTTCTAAGAAGCTATGTAGAGAGAGAAGAGAGGCTGGACTTTGTTTCAGGGACTTTTAAAGATCTCATCCAGGTAAGTCAGAGACAGCTGGTTGGTCCATACCTGGCCAATCAGTTTTAGCATCTAAGTTTGAGCTCTAGCTAGAAACACCTCCCACTCAGGGGGAGGGAGGATTCAGGCCTGGAATCTGTGAACTTGCCTGAAACTGTCACACTATGATAAGATTTGCTCATATGATATGTCTAACTAAGGATAATAAAGATATCAAAAAAATAAGCACCTACTCTAAAATCTAGCTTGACTGCTTATTTATAAGAAAATATTTATATATTTCCTTCACTGAAAATGGTAAAAAATGGTAAATAGGAGACAGGTGATAGCTAAAGAAAAGACAGATGATTAATTCATCAGCTTACTCTTGTTTTTCACATGTGGTCAAAAATAATCCTTAGCGATATGTCATATATATATATGTCATATATATATATATATGAGATATATCATGATTTGAAAATAAATTAGCTAGAAACCTATAATTTTCTCTAAAATCCAAAGCAAAAACAGAGAAAAATCACTTCCAGGTCCTTTATTTTTCCTGCTGTAACTCAAACAAAAAAGGGCTGAGTGAAAAGACACTGTCTAAAGCACTGAAATCCAGGTTCTAGTTGAGGCTTTAGAATCAATCAAATGTGACACCTAAGTGTAGAACTTCATTTCTCTTATTTCAACTTGCTAAACTGAAATATAAGGAAACTTTGGGAGCTTTCAGGATTTTTCTTCTCTCCTGTTTTCACCCTACCTACCCTTCATAAATTTTCTATAACTTCCTCTTCACTGAGTCTGTGTTTTTTACTTCTTTGATAATTTCAATAAGGACCCAAGGTTGGGGGGTTCATGAGTCTGAAGTTCTCCTGCTTCTTTATGGATATCTAATCCCTCATAAAGCTCCAACCCAGCAGCAATATGTTGACGTACTCAGGAAGCAGAGGCAAAACCTGCTCTACATGTGAGTTCTGACAGCCAGAGCTACAAGCAAGCCCCTGTGTCAAAACAAAACAAACAAAAACATGTCCTAAATCACCTAAAGCAAGAAACATGAGTTGAATATGCTCTTAAAATTCTAGGACATAGGAAGGTGGCAGACTAGAGAAATTCAGCACTTCCTGGAGTCTTCACAAATCTGAATCAAAATACCAGATACATGGCTACAGGAAGAGGTGAAAGGAAAGACACTGGAGAACGCCTGGCATGGTGGCACCTTCCTATAGGCCTAGCTGTTGGGACACTGAGTAGGAAGATTGCAGGTGTGAGGACAGCCTGGGTTACAGAACATGCCCCTGTCCAAGGAAGAGAAGAAGGAAGGAATAGGGGAGGGAGGGAAGGAGGGAAAGAAAGAGGGAGAAGGAAAAGATAGGAAAAATGAGGGAAGGAGGGAAGGAAGGAAAAAGAAAGTAACAAAGACAAGAGAGAGGAATATACAGCAAAGCACAAGACTACAACAGTCGACATTAAACTGAGATCATGGGAAAAATTAAATATTGAAATATTCATTTATAAAATTAAACCTGGACCCTAACATCAGGCCATAAGCAGAAAAGTAGAGAAGGGTGAGAATAACTATGCTGGTGTAAATATGAAATGTCCCCCATAGTCTCCTGTATTTTGAATATTTAGCCCCCAGCTGGTGAAAATTGGTTGGGGGGTAGAACCTTATTGGAGGAGGTTTGCTGCTGGTGGGTGTTATGACCAGATCTATCTACCTCACCAGTGTGAGCTAGCTCATTTCAGCTAATTTCCACCCAGAAGTGAGCTCAGCTCACTTTCTTGCTGCTTCCTGCCAGCTGCTGTGGCAAAAAGTGATGTCCAGCCTCTGCTCTACCATCCTTTCCCTGCCATAATAAACCTTCCCCTTCATCATGAGGAAACATGTTCAGTGTCTGTCTCCGCAGTAAGAAGGCAATTACAAGACCCTTCAGTGGGGTTCTAGCAAAAGGAACATTTTGGCAAGCTTCCCAGGCTCAAAAGCTGACACTCTGTAACACAATAATGTAAGATGTAGATCTGCAGGTCACACAGCAAGCTGTGATACATTTGCTCACTAGTTATGTGGTGGAGAATCATATAAAGTCCTACAGTCAAACTTTTTGAATGGAGAGGGCAGAAGTCGCCCCTCCCCTGCACTTTCAGACCTACAAGCCCCAGAGACCTCTGCGAAGCTTGCAACCAGATGGAAAGTCAGTGGAAGTCCAGGGAAGCTGCAAGCCTGCGCACACTTCAGTGAGTGGCAGAAATCACTTACTGGTGGAACTGTGGCCTAGCTTCTGGGAACAGCAGTGAGACCAGACGTTTGCGAAGGTGAGTGGAGACTGGGCCATGGCGGTCAGGTTCACTGGGCGCCCTGCTGTGGACCACCAACTCAGAGTGCTTTGGTTCTACTTTTATTTTCTTTCTTTACATTCAAAACCTCAGAGGCATTTGGTGGCACCAACTCTGGCATTTCCCAAGCCCAGGAACTCATGCTGGCAGAGTGCCTCCAGTGCAAGAGAGCGTCCAACTAGGCAGCCCTCTTGGGCCCAGCTGGCCAGAGCAGCTTGAAGAAGATTCTGCTTGCTGGGCTGCATACCAAACAAAGCCCTGGCAGGAACCCGGCCCCCAGCAATCACAGTGTTTGCCTGTCTGTTGAGTTTGGTTTTATCTTTGTGTCTGTTTTGTTGTGTTTTCACTCACCATTATTTCTCATACCTTTATCCCACATACATTTACTCTACTTCTTTTCTTGTTTCTTTGGTCTTGCCCTATTCCCATATATTTCAATATTAGTATCTTTACAATCACTGATATTTGATTTGCTAATTTATCCTATCACTAGATAGCACCTTTCTTCCCTTTTCTTACTGGGACCATGGTTGGTTGTATAAATTCTTAGTTTGTCAACAAAATAGCAAAGCATAAAAAACAAAGTTGACATACAAAAAGTACTAGATAGTGTGTATACCCATAACAAATTTACTGAAAAGGAAATCAAGGAAACAATGCTTTTGCAGTGGCCTTAATAAAATGAAATAGAGTAGGATACCTAAGCACAAACCTAGTGAAAGATGGTAGAAACAGCTGCAAAAAAAAAAAAGTGAGAGAACACTGAAGGAAGATCAGGCAGAATTAATATTCTCCAAATATCACCAAAAGTGATGCATAGATTCAACACAGGCCTTATGAAAATTCCATAGGGAAACAGAAAAGGCCCTGGATAGGTAACACAGTCCTGAGCAAAAGGAGCAATACTGAGGGTATCGCAGTGGATGACTTCAAACTTTGCTACAAGACCATAGGAGAAAACCCAATGTGGTCCAGGTATCCAACAGAAGACCAGAGGCAGTGCTGCAGCCATTGGATTTTTGCAAACATACTGAAATCATACATTGGAAGATAAGTAGCTCTTCTAACACATGCTGCTGGGAAAATGATATCCACTTGTAAAAGACTGAAACTAGGTCACTGTCATCCAAAAGAACACTCAGAATGATCCAATTCCTTAATGTGAGACCAGAAACTGCAAATGTCAAAGGAGAATATAGGGTAAGCACTACTGGATAGAGATCTAGGGCAAAGGTTTTACAAAATAGTATTCCATAGCTCAGGAAATAATAAGAAAATTTGAGAAATAAGTATCAATTTAAAAAGTTCTTCACAACAGAAGCAGTGATCAATGGAGAGATGAGAAAACCTAAACAGGAGTAAATGTTTGCCAGCTCCTCCCATGTGGTGGAGAGAATGTGGGAAGAACACGCAAAGTCAAACACTAAAAGGACAAATAAATGGGCAAATGAACTGAGTGGATGCTCTTCCAAATGATGAGCAAGGTCTTGAGCGTTAGGTGAGCGCAAATCAAACCAATATTGAAACATCATGGCACCCTAGCCAGAATGACTGTCATCGAGAAAACAAGACCAAACAAACATAGTTTTGTTGGCTTTGTTGCCAAAGAAAGGAGGTCAAAGAAATCCTTACTCTGCTAGGAGGAATACAAATTTACCCAGCGCCATAGAAATCAGCATGGGAGTTCCTTGGATAATTCAAAATATATAACTCCCAAATGATCCAGCTATACTACTTCTGGGAATATGTCCAAAAGAATCAGAGGTGCTTTATTTTAATGAAGCTGGCATTGTCCTCTCACTCTCTGTTCTGGTCATCGACAGATGAATGGATAAAGACAATATGCTATCAACATTCAAGGGAGTTTTAGTCAACCATAAAGAAGAATGAGGTTATTTTGTTTTCAGGGAAAAAAATAAATGGGATCGGATATTATCAAATTGAGTGAGATAAACCTATATTTCAATGACAAATGTAAGATAAGGAATATGAGAGATGCGGAAGAGGGGAAAGGATGAGAAAGGCTTTTTTTAAAGTAATAAAATTATATGCATGTGTGGAAATTTCATAATAACGCCAACTAATTTATAAATTAGCATATGCTAATTTGTCATATATTCTTTAATTTATATATAATCATCTCCTTGAATTGCTATGGTATTATAGGCATGCATCTATACCATGAATGACCACGAGAGGGCAGCAAGACATCTACACAAATGTGACTTCCTTTTTCCGTGTTCTCAGTGAAAATGTACAATTGAAAGCCTTATCTAAGCTATAGATTTAAATGATCAGCTTTTCGTTCACACACTGTAAGAAATTCTGGGCAAGAGCCTCAAATCTTGACTTCAGCTAATCCTTTCCTGCTATCTTACAATCTTACACTATACAATCTTATCTATACAATCTTAGACTTTGTCTTTCCTTATTTATAGCACCTACACTACCTATACTTACATTCATGCTATCTACTTTTAGTAGTTTCAGGATAAACATTAACTAGATAGTATGGAGGTTACAATGTAAATTAAAAATTGTTTATATTTAAGAATACATTGTCATTTATATAACTGTAAAAAATTAAACCTAATAACAACGGGAAGATGGATCTGAAGATGGATATTCAAAATATTGAATATTGAATGAATATTTCCCATGTGTCTGAAGTTTTGAGCATGTTCATTAGATAGAGTCTTTTTTTTTATTGTCCATAATGAGTTGCATTATTCAGTGGGCAAACAATGAGTTGTTATCCCCAATTCCCTAACGCCCCCCTCCCCATCCCCAATCAGCTGGATATTCTTTATGATCATGGCACTCACTGAAGAATGAAATCCACTGATTACCTCATTCTATGATTAGAAAACTTAATGAATTCATCATGTAGCTGGTAAAGGGCAAACAAATTTGTCTTATCTCATTTTTAGCAGATGACTGGAGCCTGGGCACTGGGGGAGTGGGGACAAAGACGCCATGCACTAAGAGAGCCATAGCAAGCGGAGGAAAAGAGTAAGAGGGTGTGAAAGTCTGGTGGTACAATGGGAGATCATTGTCACTGGTCACAAATGGAATCGAACAGGAAAGCCTGTCTTTATGGGAGAATTTCAGCTGAAAGGGCTCAGGGCGCATTGCATCAGGCAGATGTGGAAAGAATGAGCGCTGCTCTCCCTGCTAGTCAGAGACCCGTCTCTACAGAGATGGCTGTAGACAATGACAAGACTCACAACTCATCAAAGGAGAAAACTGGAGTTCAGATCCCCAGAACACACATAATATTAGATGCAGTGGTTCACATCTGTTACCCCAGTGTGCCTATGACAAGATGGGGGTGGAGACTGAATTCCTGGAAGCTTATGAAACAGCTGTCCTGGTATGCACTTCAACAAACACGATAACGTGCCTCAACTAGGTAGAAGGTGAGGACTTACAGGCAGGCTTGTCCTCTGACCTCCACACATGGACCAGGGCACCTTCACTCACACACATGAATATATGCATATCATAAATACACCTTCACTCACACTCATGAATATGCACACATCATAAATACACATATAGGCACACACAAAGATTTTTTTAAATTAAATATCCTTATTAGCAATAATTAGGCATATTGTATGAGCAATTCTTGTGATGGCACCCCCATTTCCCTCCTCCCTGTTCCCAACCTATTGGGGACCCTCCTCAGTTTGCTACTAGATCTGTCCATAGGGTAAGAGATTATGAATTGTAAAAGAGGTAGCCAGTTTCCCGCCCCCCCCCATTTTGTGTTGTTGCTGAGGAGGGCAATGTCTCTGGATATTCTTCCCCACCATGGCTCTTGCAATCTTTCCGCCCCCTCTTCCACTCAGTTCCCTGAGTCATGGCACACACAGATTTTTAAATATATTTTTATAATATTTTCCTATCAAATCTTCAAACTGCATTGGGCATTGTAAAATGATTTCTCAATGATTTCTTAGCTTTACATCATAAATACTTTCCAAACCTTCACTGACTATACCGTCCACTTCAACATTGTTTTCGTATTTATTGTCAATAATTAGATACATTGCACAGGCAAGTCTAATACCTCCCTGTTCTCTGCCCATAGACCGCCCAAGTCCAGTGGTACAAAGGGGTGGATACTGAAAGCTTGGTCCCCATCTTTTCATGTTATCTATTATCAGTGATAAGACATTGGAACATGAGGCCAGGTAAAGGAAGTTAGTTCACTGGAGGTGTAACCTTAAAGGGAAATGTCTCTTCCTTTCTTTTTGCTTCCTGACTGCCATGAAGTAGGAAGCTTCGTCCACCACATACTTCCAACATTATGCATGCTTCTGCACTACCCAGCCAACAATGAAGCCAACCAACTGTGGACTGAAACCTCCAAAACAGTGAGGAAAAATAAATCTTTCTTCTTCTAAAGTTGATTATCCTCAAGTATTTTGTTTCAGTAATGAAAAGATAACACAATTGGCATGTCACTACTTTCCCTCCCCCCACACAGTCTCTCAGTTATGACATATGAGATTTAAAGTTGGACGATGGAGATGGGTTTGGAGCAGAACAGTATCATCTCTTCCTTTGAGTAACATTACTTTCAAGTTGTCTAAGCAAGGGAAGCTGGCTATTCTGTGCTGACAGTCCCAAGTCCCATTGCTTACCAACAGTCTTTCCTTCCTGAAAAGAATGCCCTGAGACATTGATGCTTACATACAAGAAACACAGTGCATGCATTATTCATTTTCCTCATGACTGCACGTGACATGAGAAGGTGTTGGACCTATTTTTCACTGTTAAGAGCACTATGGCTGAAGAAAATGAACTGTGCCTTCGCTGCTGTCAGATGTGGTTCATGGATTCCTTGGGGGGGGGGGGTCATTGTACACTAACACCTCAGTTCATCCACATGGCTGGGAGGACAGAGCCTTGGGACAGTGATGAACCGATGGGCATTGCCAACGGTAAGACACTTGCAGTGAAGAGCTCATTATTATTCAAGCAAAGTTTGTTTATATAGAGGAAAAACCAGAGGCAGGAGCATAAGCGGGAAGGGGATTGGCAGGAGCAGGGTAGTCTGTGGATGTTTCATGAATTGATTGGCAGAGGCCAGTAGCCTGTTGATGCCTAGTTTGCGTAGATAAGTTGCAGGGGGTGGGCTTTCTCAGTTCCAAGTGGCAGGAAGTACATGCCTTTAGGGTTAGAGGAACTGTGACATTTAAACTTTTATTGCCCAGGCTTGTTATTACAGCTGGGGTATGTGAGCTTTAGTAAACTGAGGACTGGAAGTGTCTGGGCTTCTCAAGGTTTGTTGCGGCCTGCCAGGGGGGCTGGAGTTTTTAGGATAAAAGAAGGAGACTTTGATGGCCAAAACACCTACTGGTCTCAGATAAACTCAGATAAGCTTCAGATTATCAGGGTTTAAGGCCAGCCTCAACTTCCTTTATCCCTATATCCTCCGTGCCTCTTAGCAGGGTCCCACAGTCAGAGTGCGCCTTTGCTGTCCCAACAATTGAAATGGACAATTAATTTGATAAATTCTGTGATTTTTGTGGTGTGGAATACAGTGTTCCTTCTTCAATGCCATTTATACCAGCCTACCTACAATCCTATTTATTCTCTTTGCCATATCTGCTATTTCCAATGGTCAAAACTCCAGTAAACTAATACCTAATTTACATCAGATTTCTACTTTTCTGATTCTAATGTTGTTTTAGTCCATTCTCTCAAAAATGGAGCCTTAGAACCTGCTTGCATGCTGATGACCTGGGCTGTCACACTGCGAAAAGCTCCTTGTTCATCACAAGCAGCCCTATTACCTCAAACGTGTTAAATTACACTCCAGATACACTTAATCAGAATGTCCAGAGACAATCCCAGATGTTGGTGTATTTGAAAGACTTTGGATCCTTTGTGGGTTCCCTAAAGCTGGACAAATACTACATATAGGGAAGACAATGTCTTAGAACAACAGAGGTGAGCAGAATCTGATGCAGATGGGGCAGCAAAGAAAGACAAAGAATTTGAGAATAATGAAATGAACGGGCATGATGTGATCATTAGTTAACTTGAATATTTCCCGCTGGAAATAAAGCATGAGAAACTGCCTCCTTCAGTTCCCCTCACACCCTCCCCATATTACAGCAGCCAGCTCCTATTTGTATATTTTTATCTGGAGTAAGAAGAAACGTATTGCTTCTAAAGTGTCAAGTTAACCTGCAGGCACACAGCAGCCTTCTGTGCCTTCAAAATGCTTCCAGGAGCCTGGAGGAAGGGAGACTATCAAACCCATGTTTCTCTTAGGGAGCGTGAAATGCTGGGGACACAGGGAGGCAGCAGAAGTCCCCTTGCCACCCCATTACCAGGCATGATTTTCCCTCACACATACCTGCTTAGACTGAATGAATGACTGTCTACCCAGAACTGCATAAGGAAAAACTCCACCCACTTTCCCCTTCTCTTCCCCTCTGCTGAATTCTCCACCCACTTCCCCCTTCTCTCCCCCTCTGCTGAATTTTCCACCCACTTCCCCTCCCTTCATTCCCATTCTCCTGCTCACTACAAGTTTTGAAGATTTGGTATTTCCTACATTGAAAAAAAAATTCAAGATATTTTATCTTAGTTGCAAAAACTTCCCCTCAGATGTTGCCAGGTTACTTCCTACTAGCCAATTTACAAATTCTCTATCCTAGTCAATAACCCGGCTATCTCTTCAGGTTTTTGTGATACATGGGTTATTAACACATTCATAGTATTATTCTAGGAGGTGAAAATTGGTGACTTGGACTTGTTCCAGGATTTTAGTTAGTAAACTAGATATCCATGAGAAAGATAGATAGAACAGGCAACAATCTGACCCAGGCTAGTCTGCTGAGGGAAAATTTTCATACATCAGTAGCTGGATCAGAACTTTCCCTGGGGTTCAAAAATGGACTGTGTCTATTGTGGCTACCTTCATGTTGCTGGACAAACACCAGACCAGAAGCAGCTTATGGGAGGAAAGGGTTTATTTCAGGTTTACAGAGTTCAAGGGAATTCAGCTAGAGAGGGAGGGCAGGGCAGGAAGTGGGTGGAGTTTCTCCTGGAGCACTTCTGAGTAGAAAGACATTCCTTCAGTCTAAGCAGATGTGTGTGGGGGTAATGATGAGGATTTCTGCTTAGCAAGTAATGAGGGAAAGACTAGAAGGGACAAGTCATAGCTTCAGTAGAGGGAAAATCACAGCTGGTGATGTGGGTGGCAACATCAATGGCAGAACAAGCTGGTTCACTCCTGCATTCATCTGAGAGAGAGAAGAGAGAGAGAGAGAGAGAGAGAGAGAGAGAGAGAGAAGCAAACACCATCTGTAAGAACTCAAATTGCTATTTACATACCTAGTCGTGCTGGGCTGAAGATCTGCCTCCAGTGACAGGCACCCTAGGCAGGGATCTGCCTGTTGGAGACTCAAATTGAAAGCTCAGTCTTAATAAAAAATGCCCAAGTCTTCATGGCCATACAGTCATACCACAACATTGCCCTAGAATTTTGCCATAAAGGCCTGATCCTCAGAGTGTTGAGATTGTAAGACACTGCATCTTTAAGAGATGGGGCTTAGACTGGAGAGATGGCTCAGCAGTTAAGGCACTTGCCTGCAAAGCCTAACAACCTGGGTACAATTCCCCAGGACCCATGTAAATTCAGATACACAGAGTAGTGCATGCATCTGGAGTTTGTTTGCAGCATCTTGAGGCTCTGGCACGTCTATGCATCCATTTTCTCTATCTCTCTTTCTCTCTCTCTCTCTCTCTCTCTCTCTCTCTCTCTCTCTCTCTCTCTCTCTCTCTCTCTCAGAAAAGATGGGGCTTTATGACAGGTCCTTTGGTCTTTGAGATTGAGCCACTGAGAAGGACTGGTCCATCCTTTGTCTCTGTTTCCCTGCTCATGATGTTTGGCTCTGCCACATGGTCCCACCATGGTGTCCTACCTTTACTGAATTCAGGCCCAAAGCAAGAGGCCATCTCATCTAGAGCTTAACTCTCCATAACCATAAGCTGAATATATCTTTTCTCTTTTAACTTAATTAACTCAAGCATCTGATTATAGCTATTTAAACATGACAATTATATTCACTAATTTATGGTCAGTATGTCAGGACTACTTAAGGAAACAATAGTGTTCAATGTTTGAGAAACTGAGCGGACTATTTATCATTTTGAATCTGCTCAATTTCCATTACTTTTTCCTTTGAAAATGGCAAACAAAATAACAATTTTATCTAAATGGTATCTGGACACAATCAACTTCAAATAGTAATCAAGCTAAATTCAACCTGGGTCATTCCTTCAGATGGGATTACTGCCCAAATTGCAGTTTTAAGATCATAATGGAAATTGGACTTTTTCAGTCTTGCAAGTGGACCAAATTTTCAAGAATATTACAAAGAGCTACTTGAATAAAATGTTTTACCAGTGGGCATATGGTTTTATTTACTATTACTCTTTCATCCATAAATACTTATATTCAATATTCATTTTGAAATTGGTATGAAGCCATGACAAAGAGTCCTAAGTACTTGGCAGCACAAAACTGCATAATTTATCAATATTTGGTAAGCAGAAAAAAACATTTATAAAGACCAGATGGTCTTAGAACATGAAATTTCAAGTAATGGATATCATTTATATATGAATTATAGAGTGAGAAATTTGAGTATAACTAGTTAAGAACACAGCAGGAGAGTGAAATTTGTTTCTGTCCACCCTTCTTTCTGGAATCACAAGAACCTAAGTAATTTTCTATTTTTTTATGTGCATAGTCAAAAATATCCTAAAGTTGTTATAAAAGTATAGGTGATAGAGCCATGATGAGCATTAAAAGGTTTCTGAGCTACTAATTTTACGGATTATCAAGTCTAGGTTCAGAAAGTTTACATGATTGAATTGTAGCACAGTTGCAGGTCTGCAGACTCCAAGCCAATGGTCATCCTCTTTAGAAGAATATTACTGATTGATAGCATTCAAAGTCACTAACTAGTGACAACTAGTTAGATCTCATACCAACAATATATGCATAGAAAGATTCACTCGTGCATATTCCCTTAACACAGAGAGAAAAGAAAACAGAAAAGTAGTAAGAGAGAAGAGAGCCACTGTTTCAGCATTAGAGGTGACAGACAGGTAACAGAGGTGCACTTTTTGCTTAAGTCACCCGCACTGTTGGCCAAATGCTCTGGGAGCCACTGCAAGCTCTTAGAAGCAGAACTATAAATGACCTGCTTAGGGGTCAGGGTGGAGAATCATGTTGGGAATGCATGAACTGTTCCCATACAGACAGGAAGAGATTCTGCATATTTCACTTGTTAAATACCAACAACTGTAAAACTTTACCTGAAACTACAACAAAGTATAGAAGACTGGAACATGACACCAGCCTGCCTAGCTCTGAAGAAGAAATATAAGCAGAGTTCATCCAAAGAGTACCTACAGAATAACACCAGATACAATAAAAAAAAATCAGACTATAACAAACAAAATCATTTTGATTACAAGTCTAAAGGAAAGAATTTACATTTGACTGATTGCATTTTGAAAACGAACAGCAAATTTATCAATAAAGGGCAACAACTCTCCTTTAAGTCTCTCATCTATATTATATACAGGTACTTATTGATTGCAAATCCAAAATATAATAAATCTCACCAATGCTTAGTCCAGAAGCTGAAAAACTGTATTACCAAGGAAGGAAAATTATAGATGTGGGGGGTAAAGCAATTAATAGATCTAAAAACAAGGACAATATACAGTACTTCAAATAAAATATAGGCCTGTTCCCTCATGAATGAAATAATTATTGAAATTTAAGAAATCTCCAAAAGAAAATATCTAAGTAAAAGTGTTATTAGTTCATTCATTTGTTTCAACTAAAGAAAATACAAAAGAGAAAGAGACAGGAAATATTTTTGTTATGGATAATGTTTGTAGATGGATTTATAAATGAATAAAAGTCTTAATTCTTCACCATAACCTATGCACAGCAGCCAGTAAACACATTGCCACTTATTTCAGATTGAGAGAGGACATAGAATTTATGCAAATCTCTGCAGAATTCACTCAATGGTCAGATTTGCCTGAAAATTAGAGTCAGCATCTGTGAAGGCACTGAATTTAACCATCCTTTAAGCACAAGAGCCACTGAACGATTGTCTGTAGGAAGGCTGTTGGCTCACTCACCATTTGAGCCTGTATCTCAGGCTGAACACTTCTGGGTAGTTCTTGAAATTATAGTATGGATTTACTTGGGACAGGGTGTGCTAGTGATGGTTGACAATACATAGAAGAATCTCTAAAATATGTTTCCCAAGAAATAAAGATGGCTTTAAAAGGAAAAGAACAAGAATAAAGGCAGGGAGGGAGAGAACGAGAGGGGTGTTTGTGGATGTTTGTAGATGGATTTATAAATGAATAAAGAACATAATTATCATAGTACATCTATTCATTTGTCCTCTTCAGTTTTATCTCAGAAACACTTTCCACATTTCAGCATAAATTTATTACATGTCTTTTGTCAATTTTAATTCTAAAAGTCTTGTATTGTCATTCTAGGTCAGATGGCATGCTTAACAGATATATTATCTGCAATATTTGAAATATTACTTATTTCTTGCAAAATGGTATGTATCTTGGAAGTGAGCTAAAAAAATCATTGAATTTCATTGCAAGTCAGTGTCAATGTAGAAATGCTGAACAGTAATACTATACAAAATTTCAGGGTGATTACAATGTGGTATTGTATCACTATGAATGTGTTATCTCATAATATATGCATTGTCAAAGCATGAGACAAGGCAGTGACTGTCCAAAACCATTTGTTAACAAAATAA
>PVHP010010335.1:0-47987 GCA_004024765.1 Zapus hudsonius
CAGAGGTGAGCTGATTATGCCCTTGAATTATACCCTTGAATTTGCAAACTATGAACTGAATAAACTTTTCTAAAATTAAGTTAGTCTGCCTCGAGAATTTTGTCATAGTAATAAAAGCTGACTAGTGTATTAAATTGGAACTAGAATTAGAGTTTTACGATTTTCAATCATATCTGAAAATGTTTAAAAGACCCCAAGACTGGTTGTCAGGCAGGTATTTTAAGAGTTTGGAGCACAAGAAAAAAATGTCTCAAGCGTTTTAAACTGAGCACTATTAAGGCGATTCTGATAAGGGCTCAGTAGACAGGAAACTAAGAAGCACTGCGATGTTTTCAAAATTAGAGAGGTGATCAAGGCAGGGCACAGGAATGTAGACAAATCATGCTAATGAGTCTTAGAGGAAACAAGGTTTTTATTGGAAAAGGAATCAAAAGATGAAAAGAGTTCTTTGATATCCTAGAGACTCAAAATAAATGCAGTAGGTAGATGATTACAGAGGCATGAGAACCACAAAAAAAATAAATAAATAAGGTATAGTTTCGCTCAGTAGCACATGAGGAGATTCACACTTAAGGGCTTTAACACCTGCCTTAACTAACATTTTAGTTTAAGTTGTAGGTCAGTGATGGTGTAACGGGGTGAACTGAGGATTAGAATTTAGATAATGTCCAGCAAAAAATTCCAATGCACTCCATAATTTAAGGAGTACCCAAATTCTTATCTACAAAGTTAAAGAAAAAATCATAGGCAAACATATTAAGGTATAGTGGGATACTTTATTTAAGGGAACATAGAGAGTTATAGAGTTCTCCAGCCACCATTGTGGGGAGAATATATGGATTTTCTCAGCCAAATAAGCAGAAGAAGAAAAGGTATCAGAGGGCTCCCATCATGAGAGGGAAAGGTTCTTGTGGAAAGGAATCCTGAGCCCCCCTCACCCTAAGGACTGCATTGAGGATCCTTACCTAAAAATAATGAAAGTCCTTTTTCTAGGATGCCAAGTGGAAAGGGAGACAGAATTATATGGTCAGTGAGTATTTCCTGCCCTATTTGGGCAGGGAGACAGGTGGTTGTTTCATACCTGACCAATCAGTTTTTAGCACCTAAGTTTGAGCTCTAGCTAGACACCTCCCACTCAAGGGAGGTCATCTATGGAGCTTGCCTGAAACTGTCACACTGGAATGTTTGCTTAGCATGTGTGATAACCTAGTATTATACAGCAAATAGGTTATGTAAAAAACTGAGGATGGCAAAGAAATGTTATGAAATATAAATTTTCTAAGTTACAGTGAGTGATCTGAGACTCATCATCGAAAGCTGGAATTTTAAGGAACATGACCGGTTGTGAGGAATATTCAGTGAAATCCTCACTGTATTTGTTATATGGTTTTGGATGTTAATGATTTAACCAGTAAAGTGGAAAAACCTCTGGGGAATCATAGAATAAAAGACACTGTTTGTTGTCACCTCTTCTTGCTGGAGTGTTCAGTATTTTTTTTTTAAATGAGAGGTTAGCTCAGACTGAAGATGTGCTTTCTGAAATCAGAAGGAGAAAATGCAAACTTTCAGAAAGTAAAAATGTTTTCTGTCTATACTCTCTACTACAAGAAAGTGACGAGACAAATAGGAGACCAATCACTACAGTAAGTCTGATAACCCATGAAAGGTCAATGGAGTCAGATACCAACAATACCCAACACAACCCAGGGCAAAGATCCAGAAATACATAAGAACTCAACAATAAAGCAGACTCAAAACTCACCCATTATGACTCAGAACTGAGCAGAAGAGGGGGCAAAAAGATTGGAAGAGCCATGTTGGAGGAAAATATCCAGAGACATTGCTCCCCCCCAGCAATAATACACAAATGGGGAAGAGAAAAAAAAAAGAAAGAAAACCTGGTTATCTCTGGTGCAGTTCATAACCAGCTAACCTATGGACAGATTCAGAATGCTCACCTAGGAAGCACCCCAGTGGGTAGGGGACAGAGAGGAGGGAAACAGGTACACCTTCACAAGATTTGCTCATACAATGAATATACGTATTTGTAATAAAGATATATGAAGAATAAAAATAAAGAATCCAAATATTATTTGAGAAAATAAAAGCCTGAATCCTGCGGTTTAAAAACAAACAAACAAACAAAAAACAAACAAACAAACAAAAAACAGTTATCTATGATAAGTTGAGGCCAGTGCAAAGATGAATAAATGGGCAAATATGATCTAACTAAGTGTATCAAACAATGGCCTATTCTTTGAAATGACCGAAAAAGGGCTGGAAAGTTTGACCATTCATTAAAGTTCTTGCTTGTAAAGCCTAACAACTTGGGTTACCAAATTGTTCAGTACCAATATAAGGCCTGATGCACCAAGTGGCATACGCCCCTGGCGTTCATTTGTAGTGTCTGGAGGCACTGGCTCATTCATTCTCTCTGTCTCACTTCTCTCTATTTCTCTCTGCTTACAAAAAAATAGAGAAAGAAATGACTGATAAGATAGTTAAGAAATTTGAAGTCTTATTCCAAAGAATAAGGTGTGAAAAGACACGAGAAAGTAAGCATATATAAATACAGAAGTTTTCAAAAGTATGATAGAAAAATATGTGATAAAACATTATGACAAAACTAGCATGCTTGAGCAAAATAAAAGATTGAGAATAAATGTTACTAAAATAGACAAATATAGAGGTATCATAAATTAATCAATAATGAACAGAAATAAAAAGGGCACAATGAAATTTCCATGTAAAATGGTGTAATAACAAAATATAGCCATGGACCATGTGATGCAATCCATGGGTTAATTACACAAAGTGCAAGAACATGATAGCGGTCTCCTTTAAATATGAAGCTTTTATGATTCTGTAATTACATATTTTTATTAACCCTTTGAAAAACATACCATTTCCTATATAACATACGATTCTTAGATGAACAAGGAATCTAGTCCACACTCAAAATGGCCCATGCAAGACAGTTGAGCTGATTACAGGCCAGTACTGAAAGTAAGCAATTCTCTACGACCTGATGAAAACTAAGTACAGAGAATATTACATAGAACTGCCCATATTACTAAATTTGCACATTTTTGTGTACACATGTATGTTTATATTAGTCTAGACATGTGGTCACTAATGACATTCTTTTTCTCTAGGTTATCCATTCAGTTTTCCTATGATTTTTTTTAAAGTTTTTTTTTTATTACTTATTTACCAGAATATAGATCTCAAAAGAACAAGATTAATGGTAAGGTTTTTCACTAGCACTTGAAAAAACATATGACCAAAGGAGCATATTTAGCAGGATATTCAACCATTAATAATGAATTAATCAAGAGCTAACACAATTGGTGGATAGTTAGAATTAGTGTTTACAATGTGATGTGATTAAACTTAGCATAATCAACATTTTCTACCACATGCTTCCATATCAGCCCATGTGAATACATATCACATAATCAATGGTCCCTGAAATATGTTGTTGGCTTTAGAAATAAAGAATAAGAAATCTATCTTGTTTGATGAGTTCATTGTGGAGAGAGATGACCACAGAAGTGAGGTAATAAAAATTATTAAGAAGTATAATAGTGATTCTTTTTTCTTTCTAATAAAACAAAAAATCAGAAAATTTTAAGAAGAGAAAATTATACCTCTGGTGACTATAAAAGTAATACAATATATATTAATGGTAGTTAAATTATCACTATCAATATTTCCAGATGAAAAGGAGGGGCACTTATAAAACGATGCTGTATTTGTGAGAGTTCTCTAGAGGAACATAATTGATAGAACAGATTATAGTAAAATAGGGATTAATTCGGGTAGGAGAACAGGATGCAAATGCAAGTCACAATAAGCACCAGCAGCCAGGTGAAGGAAGGAAGAGGTCCTTCCTCCCTCTCAAACTTCCTTGAAGACACTCTCTATCCAAGAGGCCCACCCACACTGGGGAAAGGGTTCCTCTGGAGGAGACCTCCTTCTCTTGTTAATGCTTCCTTAAGGCAAGATCAGAGACCCACCCAAGATTACTCTGGATTGCTAAATAGGTCAAGTTGAAAATAAACTTAACCATTACAGGTTCACTCATATTTGTATAAATTTATATTTTAAGAGCATTTATATCAGCCCAAAGCCATAAACACAACTAAAGACTGAAGATGAGAAAAATGGGGTTCAGGGAAGTTACCTGGTTCTCTAATTTGACTCTAAAGATCACGATGCTTTTAAAGTCTGTTTATGGAAAGTGGCTATCACAAATTCTAGGATTATTATGCTATGCCACAAATAGTAGTATTGTCCCATATTAGTTAAAAATATGCTGTGGATTGTGTTCTCGTATGGAATGTTGAATAAATTAGAGCTTTTCAACATGAGGAAAAACTAGTCATTTCACAGTACAACATATTTCAGTATCAGCTATGTTTTTGTTTTTTGCCTTGTATTGCCTAGTGGTACACAAAAGAGAAAGACAGAGAGAGAGAGACAGAGACAGAGACAGAGATGGAGAGACAGACAGAGAGTTTAATGGAACAACAAATAACAGTGGAGTGTGGGATTATGTGAATAGTTTATGCTATCATTTCATTTTCAAGTATGTTGCAAATGCCTATGTAATTATATGTAGACTACAGCCCAGCTTGTATCTATTGGAAGATGATGTCACTTTTAAGATGTGAGGCCAAGATATCATTGAGGAGCTTACCCTTAGTGATCATTGCATCTGCCCTCTTTTCTCTTTCACACCCTTGCCATGACGGGAGCTACCACTCGCATCTAGCCTTCACAGGTGGAAAAACCAAGAGCTCAGAAAACACTATCAGGAAACCTCTAAAAGACTAAGGAAAATAGACCTTTTATAAGTTGGTTATCTCAGGTGTCTGTTACAATAAATACATGTTGACTACCGTATGATGGCCACATCTTCTGGATTCCAAATCAGAAAGTTTAAGATCTTTATGGAGGAGGCATTTTTAACCCAAGTACAATGTCCACAACTAAGATTAGTTAGTCATCCATTCCCTCCCCCCTATCACACACACACACACACACACACACACACACACACACACACACACAAATACACCTTCTGGTTTTGAATGTTATCTGCTTAGAGGAATACATGACAAAGCTACATGAACACATGAAGAATCCTGTAGGCACCTTTTCTTAGTATAAGAATAATTTTGTAAAGGAAGATTTTGATTAATCTTCCAAATATCTTTGCAGTGACATATCTTAGTAGACTGAAGGCTAGGAAGTCCAGTAAATGCTGACGACAGGAGTATGCGAGTCCAAGGCAAGATCTGTTTGGAGATGAATGTGATATATATTGGTTTTGATGTTTAAAATCCATTTGTCACTATGCATCTGAAATATAATACTTTCTATTCAAACCTTGTCTCTACAGAATGTCAGGCAATTTTTAAAATGGAAATAAGACATTGTTTAGGAAAATTAGAAAAGGACAAGAATTTATAATGCACTTTTAAATGTAGAGAACAATTTTATTTTTATTGTTAAAAAATCCGAGTGATGATAGCGATCCTTAGAGACTGGTTTTGAGATGTTGAGTGAATGAATAGCCTATTCATCTCTGTCCAGGCCATTTGTTTGATTTGTGTTTTGCTCATTGAAATAACAGGTGCAGTCAGCTGACCACAATCATAGTGATTTGGGCATTTTGTATGTACACAAGCAGACACTTCTGCAAAGATGTGTGGGTATATGTATGTATAATTATTAGTGAGATCATTTCAAAGAAATGGCTCTGGAATGAACATAAAATTCAGGGTAGCAGATATCCCTGATAGATGTGCAAAAATATGGCATTTAAAATTATGTTAGTGGATAAATCACCAGCTTTGTAAAAATCAATGCCAAATGATAGAGAAAACAGCAGCAGCTTTGGCAGGCAGATGGAGAATGAACTGTTAGGTCTCATCCATCTCCAGTTCCTATGATTATATGATTAAATATTAGTGTCCAGAGACAAGCAAAGGAAATGCCAGCTCTTGAAATACCATGTCTAGGCCAGAAAAGACTGTGAATATATACTTCATCAAGACAAATCCAAAAGATTAATAAGGTGGCCAAAAAAATGGCCTAGTGAAGGCTGTTTCCCAGGTAGCTAATTAGAAAGTTCTTACAAACTGGAATTGAATGAACAGGATTTTTTTAAACAAAAAAGGTTATTCAGGAGAAAAACATTATTTTGAAATTCACATGGATAGCTAAAAGTAATTTTATGAGCAAATATCAGTTCCTGCCACGTATATTTTATTTATCACTATGCAAGACAATGGAGACTACAGAATAATAGATAAACAACTCTCTTTCTTAGGGAGTTTGTTAGAGAGAATTACCAGGCCGGTCCCATTTTTGATGAAAAGCTGCAGCAGCAGGAGTCCTTGAGGGACAGAATCTACTAGGAGCTCTTCTTAGTCACACGTATCTTTTCAGTGTTTTATACACATCCTAGTACCATGTGATACCCTCGCCTCCCCCCCCCAATTCTTCCTTTAGAAAACCCACCCTATAATGCCACTTATATGCTAGTTAGCGTAAAACTGTCAATTCTTTGTAAGGACTCATCCTAAATTAAGAAATTTGTATATAAAATTGTGGGTGTTTGTGGTGGTTTGCTTGTTTAATGTTTTGGATTTGCTTTTAGAGTCAAGGTACCCTTCATGTAGCTCAAGTGGGCCTTGAATTCACTGTGCACCTGAGGAAGTCCTAGCAAGTCTGAACCTCTGTCCTTCATCCCTCAAGTACTGGGATGACAGGCACCTACCTGACTGATGTGTATAATATTCATTGCTGCAGTCTTGCTAGGAGATACACAGTCATTCTGAATTCAAAGTGCATATTTCTATTGTCTATTTTTCAATAACTAAGCATGTAGTGTTGATAGCCAGGGGAAAAACAGAAATTGTACCAAACTGTTTAACTTAAACACTTATTTTATACGCAAATACTATTCTCTTGTAGAAAATTAAAACTTCATGTTTCGCTGATATGTCAGTATCTTTACAAATATTCGGTAAAAACTCCAAATGGTGACCAAGTAGCATTCCAATAAAACAATGAATTCTCAAGTCTTTGTGAATCCCAGTAAAGCCATTGCATACTTGTCTTCAATCTCTCTCTCTCTCTCTCTCTCTCTCTCTCTCTCTCTCTCTCTCTCTCTCTCTCTCTCTCTCTCTCTCTCTCTCTGGATCTGTACCTACTTGGTTGAATCAGATACCTGGAAGCTCATCCCATATAAACCCATGACTGAGTTAAATTGAACCTTATGTCTCTGCGCCTAAAAATGTGAACAAACTTTTAGTTGTTTATGCAATTTACATTGGAATTTTCATAAATATATTGAGATGATCCATATGGCCTCAGAGACAGAACTTCTTCCATCTCAACACAAGTATATTCCTACACAGATTTATGAATGATTGAACAAATATTGAAATGGACATATATGCACATAAACTGGTAAATATTCTAAATATTTATATGCAATATACAATTGTAATTGGAATCTGTATTTAAAATAAATAGTACTCAAGTGTTTAACACATTACATATAAATAGAAACAAGTGGAATTTTTGGTCAGGTTATGAAAATTCACCTTGTTTCTAATTATTGATACTTGTATACTTGCTTTCCTGTGCCATCACGACAATGTTCCTAGAATTACTTTATAGGAGAATGTGATTTAGATTTAATTTACAACCACTCTTCTTCAAAGCTAAACTGTATGTGCTCACACACATATGCACACACACAGGCAAACACATATGTACACATACTCACACACACATATGAGCAAACACACACAAAATCAGGAACATTTTAAGGAACATAATTTTTAACTTAATTGATTAATTAATTTCATAGAAATAAATGTTTGGGTATTTATTGAGTCATAGAAAGGGTGTCAACTAAACCTGTGAATTGATTGAATTTGCTGTTTTTACATGGTAGCTAATTTCCCTGTTCATAGTGTGGCCATTGGCTATGAACATTCACCCTTAGGATCAGCAGAGCCTCACCTGAGACTTGCATGTACCACTTCCCATCTGCCTTCCCTTTTGGGCATGCTCTCAAGAGAGGCTGATTATATAGAATTTATAGGAGACTGAAGGTGAGTTGAGGGTGGAACTCCAGGTGTTTAGCTATCATGAAGGGTTGGGACTTTTTGGTGACACAGTTCTCTTGGAATATTGCATGCTCCTGGAAGTACTCTCAATAAGCTCATTGGTTCGCCATGCTGAATTTGATGGGATCATTCTTTTGGTCTTTAGATGATACCGTATGTGGGTGAGTAGTTGTTTGAACATCTGATTACTCCTCCCAGGAAATTAATTCAACTGTTGCCCATGTGGTATGTGTATGTGTGGTTATGTGTTCTGGAAATGATTTTTGAAGTAATTCCAGGGTACTTTTGATTTGGGAATGTCTGTCTAGTTTCCTGATACCTGAATGGCAGAGTAGCTAAACAAAATATTCCTTAGAAGTTGAAGTACCAAGAAGAGGAGTTTTAAGCACTCTGGTGAAAAGGAAAAAAGGGGAGAAGATTATGCATTGCACTGTATGTGAAGCAGGGGAAGAACACATGGGGCTGGAACTCCTGCTACTCTGATTTTATGTGGATAGGTGCAAGGAAGACAACTCCCTTTGGTATCTCATTTACTTTGACAGAAGGAAGTTCCAGAACTTCCCCTCTACTTACACAGGTAAGAGAGGAAGATTGGTGGAGAGAGTTCAGGGAGTCCTACACAGAGTCCTTCATCAAAACAAAGAACTTTTGTAAAGAAAAGGACTCCACCAGAGAGCGAAAAGAAAGCCTAAAGAATGAGATGAACTATTTGGGAATAATAGGTCTGGTAAAAGATGTATATCTAGATTATAAAAATAAGTCTCTTAACAAGGCAGAAAGCAGTTTTCCTGATAAAATTAAGCAAAATTAGTTTTAGTATACATTGCCAATAAATGAGCACACTTTATCTGTAAGTATACACCAATTCTTCTAACTATAAATTAGGGAGAAACCTGATTAAGCACTTCTCAGAAGGATGTGGACAGTAAGCAAATGAAAAGATTTTCAACATCTCCAATAGGAAAAGTATGTCAACCAGCAACACAATCCTATTTTATGGGTAATACTGAGGGGTGACTGTCATATAAAAGTTGAAAAGGAGTCTGGGGTGATGGTTCAACAGACACTTGCTTGCAAAGCCTTCTGGCCCAAGTTCAATTCGTCCATACCCATGAAAAGCCAGAAGCACAATGTTACACATATGTGGAGTGTTTACAGTAACAAGAGGCTCTTATATACTCTTTCTCCCTACCTGAAATCTCAAATAAATGAATGAATAAAAATTTAAAACCATGGGGTAGTAAGTTGCAGAAAAACTGGAATCCTGATGTATTACCAACAAAAGCATGAATGCAAATATTGAAGTGTAATTTGACATTCCTTGGGTGCTAATGACCCCATCATTCACCCACTTGATATATATGAAAGAGAAATGGAAAACTTTGACAGAGATAATCTTGGAGCAGGGTTTTTTGAAAAGTCCAAAAGTGAAAACAATTAACGTTTCCATCAAAGAGTATGTGTATACACATACCCTGATATATGTCATAACAACCATAAAATGAAATCAAGTGTGTATACATTTTACAACATGAGTATTAATTTACTCAGTGGGAAATGTAAGTGTAAATTCAGTGACAGTATTAAAACCTAAAAAGCAGCCTATTTTATGATGTCATTCAAATGAAATGTCCAAATAGGCAAATCAATAAATATAATTGCAGTTTTGTGTTTTCAGAGGTTGGAAAGTGAGGGGGAAATATTGAATAATTGATATGGGGCATGAGGTAATTTCATTATAAGGGAATATAATCTTACAAGATTGATTGTGGTAGTATTCACACAAGTTGGAATTTGTTAAAGAAAACAATTGTGCATATGCAGTGGGTACACTTTACGATACATAAGTTATAATTCAGTGTTATTCAAGAAATGAATTTGCAATAAAAACAGCGTACCTCAACTCATTTAAATGAGAAAATATGTCTTCAGTAAACATGTGATTTTTTTTGTGCAATAGTTCTCAGACTTTTTTCCTTCTTCACAATATTTACATATACCATAAATTTCTGTTAACACTTCTCATTATTTGTTGATGGTAAAATACAGTCTGCTTTATAGCATGAATCAATAAGATCTAGGAATTATCTTAGTAATATTAAAGAGAAGTATTTTTATATAAATTGCCAGATAATTGATGCGTATTTTTGTCTATGACACATAGATGACAATTTATCTTTCTACTAGATTCTATCACACTTTTTATTATACTTTGAAAATTGAAAATTTCAGATTATGCAACATAATTTTTTCAACAGAGATATACTTTCTCAGAGTTAATGTATTACTACAATAAAATATATGTAAGTTATACATAAAAATCCATCTAGGAACATTTAGGTTCTTAACATATGTGGTTATGCTGTCTCTCTAGATTCATTAGGATGCTTATTAAAGTTATAATATATATATATATATATATATATATATATATATATATATATATATATATATATATATATATATATATATATATATATATATATATATATATATATATATATATATATATATATATATATAGATGATAGATAGATAGATATAGATATTTATGCATTGCATAAAGTTTCTATGGATTTATTTTTGTATTTGTCTGCATGTATGTGCATGCTTATACATGGAGTTGGTACAGGTATGTGATGCCCAGAGGTCAACCTTAGATGTCATTCCTGAGAAACACTACCAACCTGACTTGAGACAGAGTCTGTCACTGGCCTGGAACCCATTCAGTAGGCCAGTGAGCCCCAGGGATTTGCCTCTCTCTTGTCTCCACAGTGTTGAGGTTGGAACCAAATACTACTGTTCCAGGCACTCTGATGAAGGTTCTGGGGATTGAATTCAGGGCTTCATGCCTGTAAGGCAAGCACCTGACTGACTGAGCCATCTCCTAAGCTCTGGTTGTATGGATTTTGACAGCATTCAACTCAGTTTCATTATTTTTTTTATTTGACTTTTAGTTGTTGTTACAAAGTTGGAGTTACCACCAGCTTGGAAACTTTTCCAGCTTGTTTCCTTTACATTGTAGTGCCAGTTGTTAAGTAGTTATGGAATGTTAATTTGCTACAAGCATAGTAAATATGTAATGAACTTATCAAACCAGCAAGATCAATGTTAGAATGGCAGTATACAGTTATATCACATGTTGTAGGAAAAGTTGACATGCTTTCAGCTGGGGTAGTTGCCTTTTTTTTCAAATGAAGTAAAATAATTCAATTAAAATGTTTTTATTATGTGCCAAGAATGTGCTCCTGCTGTTAATAAATAAGCATATTTTTATGTTTGAGTTATATATCTGGAATTTGTCTCCCATGCCGTTAGTTTTACAATTCTTATTTGCTTAGAATGATGAGACTTCCTAAAGAGAATTTTCATTTTCTTATCACTCACTTTCCATTATATATACATGTATATTATATATATATATATATATATATATATATATATATATATATATATATATATATATATATATATATAATAGAATATATTTAATGTATATATACTAGGAATTTATGTGTATAATATATGATAAATGTGTAAATATATGTGTATAGTATATACATAGACACATATATAATACATAAATATACATTATATATGTGAATGTATATATACTTTTTCATAGGTTACATAGTCTTGTAATGCCTCACCACTTGTTCCCCTTTCCCTGAGGGCCCTCCTCAGTAGGGTCCTTGGTGTTCACTCTGGGGAAATGAGGGCCTTTCTTAGTTTCTGTGGGGGTGGAGTTGTAATTCAATTTTTCTACCCACCCTGTGGATATTACAATCTTCACTCCCCTCTTCCACAACAATCCTTGAGCCTTCAGTGTGTTAACAGATTGTTTTTAGTGTTGAGTTTTCTCCCACTCTGTATTTCTGTTATGATGTGTTTCAGCTCACCTCCATGTTTGTTGCTGTTTACCTTAAGGCAAGTGTCAGGCCAGCACTGGGAGCAATACTTGTGCTGATGATTTTTCTGCAGTTTCTCTTGGAGCCCAGTGAATATGGTAGAGGTGGAACACCTTGTGGTCAGCAGTTAGTTACCTTTACTAGTTGAATTGGTGGACCTTAGGTCTTCCTAGTATTGTTTATTTTTTTATATGGACGTGCAATGCTTAGTGTATCTGCATGTAGCTAAATGTATACCATTATGACAGTGAGTCTATGTATTTATTTTTTTATACTGTCAATATATGCCAGCTTATTTTTTAACCTGTATTAGAAGTACATCTATTTCCTCAGTATAAATCCATTTTTACCACTGACCTGGTCTATAAACTTAGTAACACTGAGGATGAAGATGCTTAGACTGCTCCTTCTGTACACCATAGTAGGTCTTTGCAAATAGATGAGAGTAAAAGGTGATTCACAGTGGTATAAAAACAAGGGCAAGAATGTGTAGAAAGCATGGAAAAGGGATGTGTAGGTCTGACAAATGGCAGATTAAAACATGCACTCCTGGTAGTTTTTCCGAGTTATCTGAACTTGATACTCTTCATGAATTTCTCCATTTCTCAATGTGTTCATTTAAAAGTTTTTGATAGTTTTGTCATCCTTGTAAGTCACAGAGGCTTGCTCAGGATTGTCAGAAAAGAACATTTGGCTCTAGTATAATTAAATTAAAAGTTCCATAAAGCTCTGCTGTTCAAAAAATTATAGACATTTCTATTTATTTTTTCTTTCAGAAAACAAATAAATTGCAGTGGAAACTTTTTATCTCAGTGGGGAAACATCTTCTCTCTTTAGAATTCAAGCAATAACAATCCTATGGGGTAATGTTTATTCCAGATGCATTGTACCATGTAAATTAATCTATTGCTTTGGTAGCACTTCTCCAAAACACAGAGCTGATGCTGAGTGCACAGAATGAACAAATTAATTAGCCAGTCTGCAAAATCAAATAAATCTTGAAGTGGTGACCTCTGCGTAGTAGGATAAAGAAAAGCAATAAGTTTCTGCAGTAACTTTCATTGAAGTAAGACCAGCTCAAGTAGGAGTGAGTGATCTCCAGCTTTATGCTGGCCTGTATAGTCCAGGATTAGGAGAAGGTCTTGGTGAGCAAAGGTGCATTAGAACCATCTGAACAATTGCAAAACTGTTGACCTAAAGATAGCTTAAAAACAATAAAAATTATTGTTTATTTCTTCATAATAATCAAAGAAAAATGCAGACATGATAAAGACCCAAATCTTCTTTGATACTAAAACAGCCAAACAGCCACAGAACAGGAAGTGAGAACCTTGATGGCTTTCTTTTGGTTACAAAAAAAAATCAGTTCTATAATAGGTAGGACTAGAAGTGCATTACAAAGAGTCATCCAGCAATTGGGAGGCAGAGGCAGGAGGATTGGCATGAGTTCAAGGTCACCCTGAGACTATCCATTGAATTCCAGGTCAGCCTGGACTAGAGTGAGACCCTACCTCTAAAAAAAAGAAAAGAAAAGAAATAGAAAAAGAAGTGACACACATTTCTTTTTCTTGCACCACATATTCTCCCTTATCTGTAGCCACTAACCAGGTTAAACCGACTGGAGACTCTGTTTGTATCTTGCAGAAGGCAACGAGAACTGGGGATAAAGGAACTCCACCAAGGGGAACTGGGGATAAAGGAACTCCACCAAGGGGACCTGATGTGACTGGGGACACCCAAGCGGGAGACGATCCATGTAGAGCCCAAACACAACCTCTAAGGAATTGGGATGACGAGTAAAACATCTATTCCCACAGCAAGGCAGATAACCTACGGAAGGACAATGGAGAGAGGCACCAAGGGTACCCAAAATTGTCCAAAACACAAATTTAGAGACTTTTAAAAACCTAATAACTATGGAAAATTTGAATTCACCCACTATGACTCAGGGAAATTTGCAGAAGGGGGGGTGGAAATAATGTAAGAGTCATGGGGGGATGATAACTAATGCATAAAAGGGAACGTCATCATGGATTCAATGGCTTTATCTAATAACCTATGATACTGAGCATATTGTTGTGTTAATATATATGATTTTAACCCAATAAATCATTTAAAAATTAAAAAAAATTAGAAGCTCATTGGCTTACTAGTTTAGCCTGAGACCACTGCTGTATTTATTTGAAATAAAATCCTATATGAGAAAGAATAAAAAAAAAGACACACTTCATCTCATTTTCATTATCCTAAACTAGTCTTGTGATGTTGGTTTTTAAAATCTGAAAGGTACAGTGTCCAAGATACCTTGTTTCTGTTGTCAATACCCTAGAAACAGACTCTAAGATGTAGATTTGTGTGTAGGTGAAGTTCTGAGAGATCCTTCAGTAATAACACCTGGAAGCAAGTGAAAAGAGAACATTAAGACATATGCATATGCTGTAACTGATTACAACAGGTGTCAGCTGCTGCCATGTGGTGTTGGGATATTAAGTTGGAGATATAAAGCTGTTTCAAATAAAGAAAAATTTACCCGGTCTTTGTCTGATCACACCAATCAGGAAGTGGGTGTGGTCTGTTCCTGAGAGCAGTTTCTACCTTTGGCAAGGCAGCTGCTAAAGGCTAAGATTAATGGTTTGGTTAGATGTTTGGTGGACATATGTAGTCACCAGCATCCAACACTCATGAAATTCAGGAAAGAGCACCTCAGTCCTGAGAAGAAATCACATGAGGGAAATGAGACTCCCATCGCAGTGTATTCCTCATGCAGCTCTGTGTCCTCTCATGTAAGGATTAAATGCCCTATGGGGGGCACAGCCATGAAATTATAAACTGTAATCACTGGAGTTTTATTATCCCAGAGAGGGCTAATGAATAGTTATAGCAGCACTTGGAATCAGAGAACTAACTGGTAGATTTATCCAAGAATGTGTTAGCTGCCTCCAGCAGCAGCTTTAGGATCTGACCCTAGACATTTTGTCCAAGCCAAAATGTGCATCAGCTATCTTTGCTGTTCTGGTCTTACTGTTGCTGGAGCTTGCCCTCATAGAGGTACTCACTGGCATTTTTATTGAACAGTAAAAAAACCATTAATGCATGTACAAGTACAATATTGCCTGAGCAAAGGACAAGGAACTCTTCATCTTTGGATAATCCTTAAACTTTTTCTTTAAGTAAGGGATGTAGGGATAGAACCCGATAGACTCTGCTAATCCAGGATATGAATGCACTCTGATCCCAAATGCAATCATAAAAAGGTGACCTGTTGTCTTCAACAGATCTGCGGAATTTCTGTGGGTTCTTAGTAATTGGCCTCCTTACCTTCAGCACCACGGTCAGCACTCCTTATGCTCCTTATGCTTTTTACCCATGAGTTCTGGTTCCAAGTGTAGAGTCCATTTGGGTCTCTGAAGAAAATGGGCAAAGACTATAGCTTAAGATGAGTCAGCATCTCTAAACACTGCTTATCAATATTGGTGGTCTGTGCTATTCAAGTCAAAGGCAAAGGAAACTTAGTCACATTGCTTTAGTACATAGTTGTATGATTAACTTTAGGACAAGTTACAAGTATGAAATTTAGCATCTCACAGCAATAATCTCAGAAAAGTTATTTGTAAGATCCATAAGACATATTCCCACAGTCTTTTCCCATAGTTTATTCCCATATTTAATTTGTATAGTTCATTCCCACAGTTGGTTCTTACAGATCATTCTCTACATAGCTAGGAAAGGCTGACTTCTTACCATGACTTGTGAGCTTACTAACTTTGAATAATATCTTTCAGGTTTAAAAAATATTTTAATCAATTAATTTATTTTCAAGGAGAGAGAAGAGAGAGAGAGAGAGAGAGAGAGAGAGAGGAAAAAGTCATAGAAAACGGATGTTCTAGAGCCTCCATCTACTGCAAATGAGCTTCTGTTTGTACAACTGGCTTTATGTGGGTATTGGGAAATTGAAGCCAGTTCCTTAGGCTCTGCAGTCAACTGCTTTAACTGCTAAGCCATCTCTCCAGCCCTTCTTTCAGTTAATTTTATTTTAATTAAAACTTTTTACATATCAATTATAAAATTCTCCCAGAGTCTAGGAGTTATGCCATGTACCTGTCAGTATTGTTCTTCCAACACACAAACATGTAAGAATAATTTGTAAGTTTCTTTTCTGCTTGTTGAAACTTCTTTCTTCCTGCTTGAGTTAGCTTATCTCTGGGCTTTTCCCAACTTCCCTGAGGGACCTCCTTAGTAGTCACTGGTGTTCACTGTGGGGTAATTAGGGTCCTTTTTAGTTTCTGGGTGAGGGCTGCACCTCTGGATATTTCGATCCACCCAGTGGCTCTTACAGTCTTCCTGCCCACTTTTCCACACAACTATCCCCAAGCCTTAGGAGTGTTAGCAGTTTCCTTCTAGTGTAGAATTTTTAATAGTCTATGTATTTCTGTTACAACACATTACCATCTCCTTTTCTAGGATGGCTGGCATGTGGAAGGTGAGCAAGGTGCTTGATAGCACCCACTTCATAGTTGTGGCTGGTACTCAGCCTTTGTCTTCTACTTCCTGATACAGAGTTCTCACATGTTAGTTCTGTATTTCATTATCTGCTCATGGTGCAGAGTGACCCCGAACTAAGGAGCTTGTCACTTCAGTCAACACACATGTGCCAGGCTGCTGCTGCTGCCCTGGTTCATTTATCAAGAATCACTGATTGGATCACATAGGGGTGGGTGTATGCCTCCATGGCCTTTTGTGTCAGGATAGCCCTGCTTCTTGTGTATTGTCAGGGTCAAGTACTCCTACCAGTGTGATTCCGCTTGTGTTTATCTGCCAGTTCAGTGGCAAACAGCCCCCGCAAGAGGGCTTTACTCTTCAATAAACTTCTAGCTTTTACACTGGCAAAAGAAAGGGGTCCTCCCTAGTCACAGAATCTAAAGTTATGCAGAGGAAAAGTGATTCAGGCTTTCACACTGCCTTTGAAGCCTCATGGGCAAACAGCTCTAAGATCTGAAGATCTTATAACCATGTGTCCACGGCTAGAGCTCATTCACAGCAAATTAGTCCTTTGGTCTGAGAAAATAGTTTGGAAAGTCCCTACTTTGCCAAGCAGTGGGGCATTGCTGTAATCTCTGTACTCAAGTTACAGATGTAGGGAGACCAGGAGTTCAAAGGCAGTCTAGGTTGTATAAAGAGACCTTGTCTCATGAAAGCATCCTATGTTGCAGGATCAAATACTGTTTTATAGTCCTTAGTCCTCAAAGAATGTGTCTCCTTCAATTCTTTCCTCCAAACAACAAAGAAAAACTCCTGCCTTCAAAATGTACCCATCCCAGTCAATATCAAGAGTACCATTTGGGTTCAATGTAATTATCATGTCCCTAGGTAGTCTGTCAATCTTTTAGGGATAGTGTCATTTGAGGTGCTTATATTTGGGCTCTGTGGCTGGAAGATGGGTGGTAAGTGAGAAGAGTAGCTGAACAGCTTTATCAGGGGAAAGCTCTTGATGCTAGATCTATGTAGAACTTCCCATTCTGCCAATATGAACTTCACCAAGAACATGTGTGACAGTCTGCCAGCATCAGCTGGACAAGTCTTCCAATATATTTGGAAATTTTTATGCATTCTATTCACAGGCCCTTTTATCAGACCTTTCAATATTTTTTTTTTTAGTTTTTGATCAAACTGGTAATCACTGGCCTCTGATCCTGCATCCATGCATTTCATATTTTCCATTCACTTAAACTGGATGTCCCCTCCAGAGCTCATTTGTTAATATTTTACTCAATGTCAACTTTCAGTGTCTGCCAGATAAGATTCCAGTGAAACAGATGTCTGGTTCTGTTCACATTCACATGTGTACTTAATTGACCAGCTATGAATCAAATGAAGTGTTATCCTTCCCCCACCATGGCTTCAAGGATCCTCCGTGTGTGTGAATGTTCACTAGGGGAGCAGCATCCCTAGATGGAGAAGAATCACAATATCCACACAATTTACTTGTGCCCTTGGGCCTTGCCCAGTAATTCTTCCTGTAAAGAGAACCTGTAACACTTCATCTTTTATTTTCATTTGTCATTTTCTGAGACCTCAGAACATTTTCCATTTATTGCTAAGTGATCATATTTATGGCATGTTGTTGAGGCTGGAATGATGTGGTCTTCTGTGGAACAAAACCTTAGGAATTGTTTTATTGCAGAATGTGAGACATTTGACCTAAATCTGGTATGAGAATTTAAAATGTATTGTTTTCTGTCCTCTGTGGGCTTGGAGGTAGAAGACCTTGGTTGAATTCCTGGACATAATGTATGTGTTACTTCAGCTGATAATAGTTTTTTCTCATCTTCCAATGGGCTTGCTGAGTGCCAGAAGGCATAATTAAATCAGCATGGGATGATGGCTAGTGAGCCTACACTGGCTCCTTTAGTGGTTAAAAAATGGTGATATCGGTACAAATATCTGTCATCCCCCAGAACATGACTGACTCTGATTTCTGTGCTTGAGGATGATCAGGTATCCTTCCTTACTATATGAACTCCAACCAAATGAATCTTCTTCTAACTACTGTGTCCACATTAATTGTATTAAAGATTGTTGAAAATGTCTTTTAATTAGTTAATTGTTCAGTCCCACATATGAGGTACAGTTGAATAGCTCAATTAATTAGAATGTTATCATAGGCTCTTAACATAGGGGCATGATGACACATTCAGGACCTGCATGTCCATGTCCTGTTAAATCTCATGTCCATCAAAGTGCCCACAATGTATGCAGTTTTTCCAGTCAAAGGAAGGACTATGGCAATCAATGGTGAGTAAATCTTCTACGATGCTAAAGGGACCCTTATAGAAACTTTGTCTCCCCAGTCTGAGAAGAAAGTCAGTATCGGAAAAATGGCTAACCTTGAGTCTGAGATGATATACTTCCATCCCTTCTAATTGCATAGGCACCATGGCACTCAAGGACTGCTGTTTGCTACTAGTGTTGCTGTGCAGTTTTGAAAGTCAGGATTCCTGGCATTCCTTGACCCTGTAGGACAGTGCAGCTCAATGAGATATTTTATGTTACACAACTTACACTTGAAGTTTTTAGGGGCTTCTATCAAATTCACTTCTTCAGCTCAGGGTCTTCTTGGTCAGCCAGTGACTTTGCTTTGCATGCTTAGGAGTGTAATCTAGGTTGCTGAAGATACTAGCGTTTTTGTCTTTCTTATTATGTGATGGTGTTCCTTTCTACATATCCACCACAAGTTGCTTCTCTGTCTATTGGTGTATGGATTCATACATTATTTCCAGTTTGGAGGTTCTATGATTTAGAAGTTATCAATATTTCAATGTGTATCTTTTTATATACATGTGTTTTATGTAGTTTGAGGAAACAGCAGGAAGTATATTTGCTCATCTCTATGGGAAAAATGTCAGATTAACTTTCTCTGAAATAAAGAGGAAATAGCTGTACTGACACATAGTAATTGTATATATTTTGAGGAATGGTGTGATAATTTGATATATATGAATACTGTATATTGATTAAATTAAAGAATTTTGCATTTCTCTCTCCTTAATAACTTAGCTTTTTTTGTACTAGGATTCTTTAACCTCTCTCTTTTAGTTTTGTTTTTAAATTTAAAAAAAATGAATTTATATAAACCATAGATACCTACTGTGCTTTTAAGTACTAAAAATCATCCTCTCCAACTGTATTTTTTGTGCCGATTATCCACCTTCTCATCTGTATGGTCTTTAGTGACCTCTATTTTACTCTGTATTTATGAAATAAATTTTGAGATACGAGATTGCACATGAGTGAAAACATATTAAAAATTATCTTTCTGTTCCAGGTTAATACATTTAATGTTATCCATTTCATCTAGAACACAATGGACAGAGGGAAAATGTCACTATTTTCAGTGCTTTTACTTATGGAGATATCCTACACCTATGTGTTAATATTCCCATGAGATCCTATTATTACCAGAATGTGATATGAGAAGACTTTTGATTTTAATTATTTTAATGAATTGTGAAATGGACTCCTTGATTTTAATAACTTATTGACCATTTACCACATAAGTGCCTATTGACCTTAAGTTTATTTTTTATGAAGCTGCTTGTTCAGATCTTTTACACATTGTGGTGGGCAGTGTGCTTTCATGTCATGGAATTTTCAGGATTGTTTATATATTGTTAATACAAAATCTTAGAAACATACACATATACAAATGGCCCTCAGTGTAGGAGGAGAGCTGTATTCTACAAACCTACTACAGTTGGAAAGATTATAAATGTAAAATTAATATTCCTAATATACCAACTACCAGAACTCAGTGACACACTCCACTATCTTTGTAAGTGGAGTTAAGGCTTGCTTCCACTGCCCAGCTTTTCCAGAAAATGTCCTGTTTGGTGGTCTGAAAACAGTAGGATATTTAAAGAACAGAAGTTCATTTTAAGGAAGTACAAGCCATTTATTTACCTTTTCTCATTTACCTCTTCCAAAAATTCTTCCTTATCAAAATTCACAAAGATTATTACTCATGATTTCCTGTAGAAGCTTTTGAAGTCAGGAAAATATTATATGCTAGGAGATTTTTATTTAAGTTAATTTTGTTCATTGCCTGAGGTCAATAGTCAACTTTATTATTTCTACATTAGTACCCAGTTGTCTCAGACCACTTGTTAAAATGTATATTTTCCCATCCCCCAAGATATCATGACTTTTTTTTAAAGAGGGTTAACAATATATGTGTCCTAAGGATTGAGAAACTCCATTCCCTTGTTTCAGTCTACCTGTCTACATAACTGTGGACCTTGATTACTAGAGCATTACAGATGTTATTGAAAATAAAGGCTATAAAACTTCCAACTTTGTTCTAACCAAGCTAGTATGGATCTTTTGTTTCCTTCAACAAATTTTACAATTAGTGTCTCAATCTCTTCCCACAAAATAATTTCTGCTAGAATTGATTGTGGTTCAAGTTATAAATCCATTTGAGTATAACTGATAACAATATCTACTCTTCCAATCTTTGATCATGGTTTATTACCCTAGTTATTTAAAAATTCCTTTCATTTCTCAGACTTTTATTTCTTATTGTAGAAATATTATATATTTTATAAAATTTTTTCTTGAGGTGTTTCATTAATGTGATTAGAAATGGCATTGCCTTTAAAATTTTGTTTTTAAGGATATGTGTATAGCAAGTTTCTAGAAATCCAATACTTTTTAATGTACTGAGCATGTCTCCTGAATCTTTTTAAATCCACTTGTTTTAAGTTTAGATTTATTTTATTACACTTTGTCATGTGACTATGAATAATATATTTTCTTGTTTCAAATTCGTTTGTTCATGAGCCCCTGCATCCCATTTCTTCAACCTCTGGACTATGCAGGCTCAAGTCCTCCAGTAAGCATGATGGCAATAAGCACTCTAATCTTTGTTCAAACTTTAGCTGGAAAACAATTCAGTCTTTTCCTGTTGAAGTGCCTTTTAAGCGTTTTTATCTCAGGTTGTTTGAAAACTTTATATTATTACCAAAATTCTTTACTTTCATTGTGATGGTTGAGGCTATCATATAATTTGGCCTTTTTTCCCATGACTGTGATGAATTATGCTGATTAACAAAAGAGTAACCTCACTTGAATGCTCAAGATTAAATTCATTTGGTCATTGTAAAATAGCTTTTAGGTATTTTATGTCAGGACTTTATATAAAAATTAACTCATCAAAAATCATTTTCCATCAATTAGTTAGAAAAATAGACTTTTGTCTTAATCCATAGGAGCAAATTGAGAAGAAACATTATTTTAAATATTTATTCCAATGCATTTAGTGTATGACTATACTCTATGATCATACTGTACAAGTTGAAGGTCAGCTGGACGATGACAGTGAACCCTCAGGACTCCAGAAGTACCAAAATCACAGGGTGTTCAAGTGCCTCTGATGAATGGCATGGCATTCACCTATAACCATGTGGCATCCTCCCATATTCTTTAAATCACCTGTAGATACCTTAGATTACACCACACACTGTAACTGCTATGCAAACAATTTCTATGCTGTATTGTTTAAAGAATAAGAACAAGGAGAAAGAAAAAGTCTGTGCATGTTTAATAGATGCATTTTTCCCAAATATTTTTCATACAGAGTTAGTTTAATTCACAGATACTGAATGCTCAGATCTATAGACAGTGGACTTTATACATGTGTACACAGTATTTTCAGTATTCAACCATTGAGTTGCCATTCTGTGGAATAAAACAGCACTATCCCTTCCACCCTAGAGGATACAAGAGAGTTAGATTGCATTTTGACACCCTTGTGACTTGTATGGCACACAGCAGAGCATCTACATTGGGTACTCTCCCAAACAGAACTCTCTCACTTTTACTCTTCATTACCTTTCTCTGTGGCTGAGGATAAAAATAGGACACACGTCCATGTGCCAGCCTTGGAGAGCACCACTGCAGACAGAGTGATGCTGAGTCATGGATAGTCTGTCCTTTTAAGAATAGGAGGTAGGTAGCTAGCTGAGACACCATTTAAACCATGCCTTCCTGGTATGTCACCTTTCTCCCTCTGCAAAAGGTCCTTGTCATGAGGTGTGACATTCATATTAAATAGGGCTATCATGTCTCCAAGCAAGGCATACTCTGGAGGACTGACAATGCTCTTAAAAAATCCAATTACATGCTTTTATTTGATGTTAGTACCAACAGAAAAATAACAAGCCAACTTGTTTCATTCCCACTGTGATTTCCTCTGGGCTAATTAAAGTGCACTCTGCTGATGCCTGAATTGTTCAACTCTGGGAAATCCAACGATTTAAAGGGACATACACCCAATCAATGCCTGACTGCCAGTAAATGGGATTGTGTTTGGAAAGAAATGGGCACAATAATGTGTTTTATTAATGTGAATGCTGGAAAGTTCTTGGGAGGGAGAGAATGGAATTAGATGAACAAATTTACTGCCATAGATTTATAGACTGGACTTCATCACTCTGCATAAAGTATTGATAAGTTAGGTGATCAATGATTCTCCACGATATACAGCATAATCGATATGAGTTTGGGAAGAGATAGAAAGACATTAATAATGCACATTTTATGTATGAGTCTGTTCTTAAAGATTAAGGGCTTTATAAATCACACAGGAGCTAGGTTGTAGTTAGAATACAAATAAAGAATTGCTTTTGTGGTCAATATAACGTTTATATTTAAGCATTGGGGGGAAAAGTTTGTCATTTTCATTACTTTAAAGCGATTTAAAAATATTGAGTGAGGTCATGATAGGGTTTGGGAGATAATTCTGGCTGCTTCCTCTCCCCTGCTAGACATTCTGCTTGTGACATAATTTATTATTATAAATAATGTTAACACCAAAAAATCATCTGGTGTGAAAATTTTCTAGAAATATTTCTATGACAAATTAAATTTCAGACCTAAACAGTATGGTTAGAATACCTTGCTTCCATTATTTAGTAGTTCTGTTTACTTATCTGCACTTTCATTATTTTTGGGACACATTTTATGGAGGAAAACTCTTATTTACTATTATAAAACATGTGTATCTCAGGTTTTGGCCAGAGATTATAGTCATAATTTTAAAACTCCTTCCTATATCTTAGATATGAGAAATAGAGGCATCTAACTATCTAACTCATTAGCTGCCCAGCATTTACTTTGCTGTTTTTAAATTTTATTTATTTTTATTTTATTTCTAAAATATTTTTATGTTTGTTTATTTATTTATTTGGAAGGAGAGAGAGAGAGAGAGAGAGAGAGAGAGAGAGAGAGAGAGAGAGAGAGAGAGAGAGAGAATGGGCACACCAGAGCCTCAAAATGCTGCAAATGAACTCTGCACTGGGGAATTGAACTCAAGATATTAGGCTTTGCAGGCAAGTGCCTTAAACACTGAGCCATCTCTCTAAGCCTAAATTTTTCTTTTATTGCCTGTGAAATTTACTGTAAGAACATATTTTACATTGGTCATATTGCTATAATATTCCCTCTCCCCCACCCACTCCACTGAGTACCCTGCTTAATGTGGTTATTGGTATTTAGGTTTTAGGTCCCCACATTAAGCCATATTTTTAAAAAGAAGCTATTGCTTTTTGGTGATACTTGTAGATCTACTTTGACTGAATAATTCTTGATGTCATGACATTTGCTTACACCGAAGGATAGCATGGACTCCTCACCATGCCCTACATCATGGAGGGGGCTTTCAAAAGGGGTGCCTATGGGACAGTTTTGATTCCTTCCAGTACCAAAAAAATCTAGTTTTCTCCTGAAAGATGGCAAAAAAATTTGTTGGAAGGTCACTGATTATCATAGCACCTTATAACCATAGTTTTTCAATAACATTATTAGATATTAGATTAGATACTATAAATTTAACTTCTTGCAAGTTTTATCTAGATTTATATTCTTTTTATTTTTCTGTACTCATCAGCTACTTTCATTTAATTCCAGTTACATTATAAATATTCTGTTAACTGTCTCATGTTTTATTTCTGGGATCTTGCTAAATATAATTAAATATGAATAGGAATAGTTGTCTACACATATTGATTTCTAAAGATAAATGATGACATTTTAGAAGTTTAATATATTTAGAAGTTAGAAAATATACAGATATAGGTCGATAAATTAATATGCATCCATTGCTAAGTTAAAGAATTGCCAAAATTGAGAGAGTCTTTAAAGGGCTTTTATACTTCAAAATGGGTTGAGCTATTAATTTAGACTTTCTAATTTAAAATATAAACACATTTCTAAATAGGTATACAGCCTTTGTACAAACTTTGACAAATTATTGTGATGTATGAAAAGATGAAATTCTTAAATCCTATATATATATATATATATATATATATATATATATATGCATGCATAGGCACTTTCCCTCATTTTTTTTCAGTTTGGAGAATTATATTCACGATCACATTTGTTTCCTCATTTATCTATGACTTTATATGTTCTATTTCACCCCACCTTCTAGAAAAGCAGAAAAAACACCTCCTAAGATATAAAGACATGCCACTCTCATTACCAAGCAATGTTATTTTTGAGGAACACCAGTAATATATGATTAGTGACATTTATCCCTGAAAAAAAATGTAAGGATAAGGGTGAGTGGCCACAGCTTCATGAACCCACTAAATAGCTCGCACACAACAAGTGGATGCAGATATTGCTTGCTGTAGTGCTTGGGTACCCCCCTCACCCAGAGCCCTGGGATGGGGACAGAGGACAAGAGAGAACAACCTTCAGAATAGTTAGCAGAATCTATGGATAGCAGTTTTGGAGAAAGGATTCCAGACAGAAATTATGAGACAGTTAAATTCTCATTTGCTCTTTCCAAATCCTGAGGTTAGGTGATTTTTTTCTGTATGAGAACACAAGTGCACAACTGTAAAATTAGTAGAACATTTTAGTGAAAACAGTAAAGAAGATCTTCAGATTTTAGAAGAGACCTCTGACAAAGATCTCAAAGGGAGAATTTCAAAAGACAATATATTATTTTACTTATGAGCACACTACTTTATGAAACAACTTCTGTTAAGCTTTCATTATATCCTAACTAAGATGCAACCTTAAACATAAATAATTGTCAACTTTAATTCATGAGGTATATTTCCTAAGGACTCCAATGTCTTCCCAAACTGCCTGTAGCATCAAACTCTACCTGGACTATTATCCCTTTCCATATGCCAATGATGATGTCTTATAAATTAGGTTCAGTAACAAGGAAAATAGAACAATTATAATTACATTTTATAGCAAAGGTTATTTAAATATGGGATTTACTTTTCTTTCTACATGTCATGTTGTGTTGGTCTTTTTTTAATTCTGCAAGAAGATAAAATGAGATAAGAATTGTGTGAGGGAGCCAGGTGTGGTGGTGCACGCCTTTAATCCCAGCACTCAGGAGGCAGAGGTAGGAGGATCACCATGAGTTCAAGGCCACCCTGAGACTACATAGTGAATTCCAGGTCAGCCTGGACTAGAGTGAGACCCTACCTCAAAAAAAAAAATTGTGTGTGGCAAATGACCTAGCCATTGTGCTATCTTGTAAACCTACTTTGTAAGGGTCATGTGAACACAAGCTCTTCAGTGACACCATTGTAGATACCATAACAAAAAGACTACAGTGTGACTAATACAAATCATGGATTTGCCAAACATATGGGCAGATCAAGTATAATAATGCATGCATTTAACTTAATAAATTCAAATGTTATTCTAAAAAATGATTACTATTTCAAATTTATTTCAAAGTTTTTCAAATTCATGTACTGAAAGCAATGTGTATCCCATACTTACATCACTTCTCATGCAAACTATATTTCACGTGTTCAAATCCACACAAAACTGATGGCTGTCACAGTACAGCATATGTGGAAGATTTATGACCCTGTTTATGGAGGAGCAGTGGTGAAATAATTTAATAGACTCCAGCCTTGAGGTTGTAAGTGGTCTTGGCATAAAGAGAGATAAATATGTTTTTTAAAAATATCAAGCTTACAAAAATATTTCCACACATATAGGGGTAACCTGTTTCCCACAGTAGAGGGCAAGACAGGCCTGAAGAAAAGGAAAACTTCTGGTAACAAAAATTTCTGAGTTGCATTCAAAAGCATATTCTTTTTTTTTAAAAAAGAGACTAAATTTATATTTTAACTCTATAAATAAGAACACTTGGTAGACTGATGACAGTCCAAATCTGATATGCAAAATTGTAAAGCTCCCAAACCTTGAAGCAGAGGCTGGATTCAGGATTTTGGGCAAGCATAAATTTCTTGGACAGGCACAAAGCAAGAAAATTTAAAGAGAATTTGGTAATTCAAACTTCTTGAAAACTAATTTCATTTATAAAATACAAATGCACTGTGCAGAAAATTAGAAGACAAATCATGGACTGAGAGAAATGTCCCAACACGTGGACACTAGAAAGGAACCCGTGACTTGAGCACAGAAAATCAGGAAGGAGCAAGTCCCATCCTGTCCTCCCTGTCAGGCTTCCTGCAATTCTGGTGTGGGATCATAGCAGAGATGCAGCAGGCACTGAGGAATGGCTCAGAGTCCCATCACATCCTTCACTATGCAGACCAAGAGAGAACTTGTCTAGGTAAGGACAATACCTTAGTGTTTGTTACAGATATATACAAAATATTGTTGTATTTTTCATGTGTTTTGCCTTGGTATTAGCTCTGTTTTATGTTTAAAGCCACAGGTGATAGATATGTACTATATTGAACATTATCCATCCCCACCCCCTTCCCCAGTATAAGACTTGTACCGGCATAAGGTGAGACAACTATTTTATTTTATTTTTAATGACAGGCATGGTGATCACTCAAACCTCATCAAAACATAGATCCAGAAGATACAGAGAAAGCAACAGTAGGTCAGATCCCTCTTTTGCCAGCTGAGGCTCAGGGAACACCATCAAAGAAAGAGGAGGAAAGTGTGCAAGATGCTCAGGTGTGTGGGAATAGCCTGAGGCACCCCTTCTCTTCGTCACAGAGACTGATTGAGACCTCCTTGTCCCCACAATAAATACCAACAACCCACTGAAGAAAACCTTCAGCAGAATTAAAGTGGGGGTCAGGGGGCCTAAGAATATAACCTTTTTGGAAAAAATCAATGAAAATAAAGCCTACAAACATATCTATGTGAATATAGAGATAACTTTTAATAAAGATGATAAAACAGTTCAGTAGAAAAGGAAAACTACACAGTTATTGATGTGATTATAAACTGACATAATTATTTTGTAATTTTTTCAAGAATATACAGCTTTTTAAAATAATCACACATAATAAAAGGACTATATTTAGGACTTAGAAACAGTATAGTTTCTAAATAAATGTCTCAATGGGCTTTCCACATAAGCACGAAGATATAATTAAGGCCTGATGGACTTTCACATCTGTAACCCCAGTTCTACTGTGGGCAGAGGCACAAGAATCACTGGGCAAGAAGGTCACCCAGTCAGAATGAAAATGAAATGGCAGTTCCAGGTTTATTGAGAGAGGAGAGGACATCTCAATGAAAACTGCATAAGAGAGATTGAGAAGGACACTTGACATGCTGACTTTCTTCCCTGGCTTCCACATGCAGGCACACTGAGTACATGCAACAGAACAGACAGGTTCATACACTACTCCTACACAAAGCAGACACTATACCACACACACACAACTACACACAAACTTGGCAAAATTAAAACATAAAATAAATGTAGTTTAAAATTTAGAAAGGTATAATGGCATAGTATTAATTCATAATTTAAAAAGAAGAATAATCAATATCTTTCTTTTGGGCAGAAAGCAGTAAAAATAGACAGGAACATGATTTTCATGCTATGAAATGTATATTCTTGCAAAAAATGAGAATTTTTGTTGAGATATCTTGAACCAGCATGATACAAGGCTATGTCTTGTTTATTAACTCAACAAACAAGTCCCCTTCTTGTCACTTTGACTAACAAATAGGCATTATTAACTGTATAACCATAATTTTTATCTTCCTATTAATTTCCCCCATTCTCTACTTGTACTTTTTTCTCAGAAATTAAAACAAGGCTCAATCATGTGGACATGTATGATCTTCAAAAGAAGTAATACAACATTTTATCAAAGTATTCACTTCTTTTCCTAGAAAACATTGTGCAGAATATTTCAAATAACCCCCCTGGGCAAACATAATTGTGAGATGTCAAAATCAGTCATGATAGAACACAGAAGCTTTGCTGGCTGAATATTTTAATGTGTCAATAAAAACAAGCTGTAAAAAGCAAGGCTAGCTATGAAACCTCCTACCTTTTTTTACATCCACTGTTATTCTGGTTGTTACTCCTATGTGCCTCACTCTACTGTTGGGCTGATTTTAATAAAACTAGTATTATTGGAGCTTATCTAGAAATTAAAGATTAAATAATTCATTAGAAATTTTATAAGTAGGGCTGGAGAGACGGCTTAGCAGTTAAAGCACTTACCAGTAAAGCCTAACAACCCAGGTTTGATTCCCCCTTGCCCTAGTAATGCCAGGTGCGCAAAGCAGAGCATGCTTCTGGAGTTTCTAGTGGCTGGAGGAACTGGATCAACAATTCTCTTAGTCTCCCAGTCTCTCTCTCTCTTGCTCTCTCTCTCTCTCCCTCTCTCATATATATACAAGTAAAATCCTTAAAATTATTAATTAGAAAAACAGTTAAGGATGGAAAGCAGAAAACACAAGATTCATGGCATCAATGTCATTAGCAAAGTTGAAAAGAACCAGAAATACTCAGCTGAGGGATCTATCAGCGTGGAGCTACTTCATGCTACCAAAAGCTGCATAAATATGAAAATATAAGGGGCAAAGAAAAATTCCATCTACTCCCAGGTGGCAAACTTGCATTAATAATAATAATAATATTTTTGACTAATACTAAAAATGATTTTAGAAACTCTGTGATTTATTTTGAAAAGAAATAAGAGGTAATTTATTCTTGAGCCAAACATGAATGACTATGACCCAGAAGTATGGGTTCAGGGATCCTTGAATACCATGTTTCTAAGTGGAAACAGTTTCATGAAGTTTTTATAGCCACAAAACAAAGGAAAGTCATAAATGAAGGCATTTTACAAATAGATTGATGGAAACATCAGGTAGGCAGGTTACAGCAAAATGGAACAATCCCTGCTACAGGTCACAAATGCTATTGTTACCTGCAGTCTTGTCTGGGACACATGTCTCCAGGTTCCTTGCATCTTTTTTTTTTGTTTTTGTTTCTTGGATTTGTTTGTTTGTTTGTTTTGGTTTAGTTTGTTTTTTTCAAATTTATTGTCAATTTTTAGATACATTGTATGAACAAGTTTTCCTCCTCACTGTCCTCATCCCACTGGGGGCCCTCCTCAGTGGGCTTGATGGACCAGATCATGGGAGAGGTTGTTATGGATTGTAGGAGAGGTAGCCAGTTTTTTTTTTCTTTTTTTTCTTTGTCTGTTGTTGCTGAGGTGGGCAGTGGCTCTGGGTGTTCTTTTCCACCATGGCTCTTACAATTTTTACTCCCCCTCTTCTTCTCAGTTTCTTGAGTCATGGTAGGTGAGTTTTAGGTCTGCTTTACTATTGAGGTCTTCAGAATCTCTTGTTTTCTGCTTTGGATTGTTTGGATATCCTCAGTGTCTGTCTCCATTATCTTTTCACAGGTTATCTGACTTGCAGTGGAAGTAGGTCTCTTGCTCCTCTCACCACTTCCTCAAAGGTTTTGTTTGGGCTCTATATCATAAATTAGGGGTGGTTCATCTCCTGCCTGGGTGACAGGTATCATCTCTGGTCCTGTTGGTGAGATTAGGTTGTCCATGGTTCTCATGGGCTTCTGAAACAAACAAACAGAATCTCCAACAGAGTGAGATCAGTATAGGTTAAATGAGACAAGGTTTGTTAATTTGGTGAGATTCTAATGAGTATAGCCTTTCTGAGACCTCTGTTTAGTGGAGGTTTCCCCTTAGAGACAATGTTCTTGTTTCTCAAATGGGATTACCATGGATCCCAGTTCTAGTTAGGGTTACCTGCCTCTTAGTGAATTACTTAGCCAATTAACAAGCAGTTGATTACTCACCTTGTTTTAGTGCTACTATTGTGTGGATAAGGACTTATTGTTACTGCTCTCTACCAGTCTTCATCATTCTCATAGCATCATTTATAATTATATATCAAAGACCTCTGCTTTCTCAGAATATCTTTGGTTAATTTCCCCTGGCAGCTCATGTAATGCCTTCTAGCACTACAACAATTGTCTCTCCTTCCAATAACATCAATGTATATTGTATGTAGTTAAACAATGAATCAGGATTATGCCATAAATTTCTATTTTCTGTTGTGTAAAGGGTTATCTACAATAACCCAATTCTGTGCCTACTTTTTACAAGACTTGCTATGGGGTGTTCATGTTGTCTCCTGTATGGGTTAATCGTGGGAATGCTTAAAAGATCAATGGGGTGGGTCTAAAAGAGAATAAGAGCATCAGAGAATTTGATATAAATTTCAATTATTGTAAAATGGGTTTCTTGAGCTGAGGAAAGAGTTCAGTTGGTAGAGTTCTGGACTAGCATGCTTTATGCCCTGTTTTTGATCCCTGATTACAACTGCAATGGAGCATAGTGGTGCAAGTCTCTAACTCTAGCACTCTCTAGGTAGAGGAAAGAGGATCAAAAGTTCAAGGTCAGCTTTGGGTATATATACAGGTTTGAGGTTAGCCTTTGCTACATAAAGCCTCCAACCACCACGCCCAACCACACAAACATATTTTAAGAAAAATATTTTAAATTATTTGTTTTTAAGGAGAGACAATGAATGAATGAGTGAATGAGAATGGGTGCACCTCTTGCGACTCTAAACTAACTCAAGATACATGTACCCCTCGTGCATCTGACTTTACAAGAGTACAAGGGAATCAGGCCATTGAGCTTTGCAAACAAGTACCTTTAATTGCTGAGCCATCTCTCCAGTCCACAAATGTATTTTTAAAGAATAGTGTCACCAGGGTCTGGAGAGATGGCTCAGCGGTTAAGGCACTTGCCTCCAGTGCCTAAAGACCCGGGTTCAATTCCCCAGTACCCACATATGCCAGACCCACAAGGTGGTGGCCCTGGTGTTCTCTCTCTCTCTCTCTCTCTCTCTCTCTCTCTCTCTCTCTCTCTCTCTGTATCTCTCTGCTTGAAAATGAATAAATGAAATAAAAAAAAAGAATAGTGTCACCAAATAGATTTGGAATACAAACTTCATGTTCAAAATTGTTTCCTGGCTTAAAAAAAAAAGAGAAGTAAAACAGAAACTCTCCAAAGCTTAAAAGATTGACTCATAACTCACAGAAGGCAGTAATAAAATACTAAAACTTCTGCCAGAATGTGGAATCTAAATATGTTGACACTCTTTTGTTTAAATGAATATGATAAACATGATAAAAATGGTGTTTCTTTTAAACAATTCCAAACCTCATCTGTGTCTTGGAATAATCACTTCTGAAACTATGGACACTTGAAGTCATTTGGAATAAGATCATCTGTTAAAATTGATTCCACTTCTCTTTGGGACTATGGGAGGAAGTGCTATTTAAAATGATTTCTATCAAAATTCAACCTATGGAGATTAGATATATTTAGTTGTCTGAAAGGAGAGGCTATTCATGAAAATGGAAATTCTAAGTATCACACCCTCAGGAATTTAGATGTTATCAAGTTTTGTTGAAATAAACACAGAGATTTATTCCAAGTATTTAAATATATTCATTAAAGTGCTCAGTTGGATAAAAAGAATACTGGTACTCTCCTGTGGCTTCTGTTTGATCTAAATGTTAGTACTTATCACAGTTTATATCCTGCCTACCATAAATATTAAGGTTTTCAATCTTTCCCTGGAATACCACATTGCAGTTAATCTAAGTTTTCTTGTTTGTTTTCAGCAATTTAGTTCAGCTCATATCTTTTGATGGCTTTTATTGGCATTTTTAAAAGAATGTAATACTAATTATTAAAAATAGCTAGATTGATAGCAGCTACCATTTCTGGATACTTACCTGCACAAAGAATTGGACTAAGCACTTTCCACACACCAGGTCATTTAATGTTCATAAGAGCAATACACTTCATACCCCCAATTGGTAAATGTACTGGCTTCCTTTCACTATTCTAAGAAATTACCAGAAAATACTGGGTTAGGAGAAATGTGTTTTCATATCATTGTCAAAGCCAAATCTTGGAATTGTTACAAGGTTCAAATCAAAGAATCACCAAAAAGTGTGACTTCCCGGAGTCTCTAGGAGAGAGGTTATTTATTATTTAATATTTTCATTTATTTATTTATTTATTTATTTATTTATTTATTTATTTATTTATTTATTTATTTATTTATTTATTTATTTGCCTTTTATCAGTTTCCAGATGATCCCACAGTCCTTTGGAGTCTTACAAGTCATGTGCTTCTCTAGCTGCTATTTCTCTAGTTGCTCAGCCTCATTATATCCGAACTCTTTCAATGGTCCTCTGATTACATTAAATATCCCTGGTGGGCTTTAGGTTGTACTGTCTTCTTGACTGTAGTTCCATAGGAACTTTACTTCCGTCTGCAAATATACTTCCCCTTTGCCATGTGACACAGGCTGTTGTCTTCACTGTAATTGAACACTACAAGCAGGATAGTGAATATAGAATAAACACTCATTGAACTTCTAGTTGTGGAAGCTGGAAGGGTCAAAGTCAAAAGGCCATATTTGGAGAGGGTCTTCCTGCTTCTGTGGATTCTCATTAGCATCCTGAAGTGGGGTAGGACATCACATGGCGAGAAGGATACAACTAAGGACACAGCAAAACTGATTGATGATAGTGTTACTCTTGATCCATTAACCCATTCATCTGTGACTGTAATCATCTGATCTTAATGGCATGGAGATCACTTCTTAAAGGACTCACTTATTTCCACTTCCTAATGTGTCACAGGAGGGAACAAACTGGATTTGGACATCTTTGGGGCTTTCTTATTCTGAACACTAAAACACATGGGGAAAGAAAGTCCTCAGGAAAAAGGATGATAATTGAAAATCCAAAAACATTCTGTTGCAAAGTTCAGAATTAAACCACAGTGCTTAACCAATCTTGCAAACTCTCTTTATATATTATCTCAAAAATGGTTTACTGAAAACATAAACAGATATCAAGAGATATCAACAGAAAATATAAACAGATATCAACAGATAGAAGCCTATCTTCAAGAATAATTGAACGGGCATACATCACCCTGTCCCAGTTATTGATTCCTTCCCACAATGAACTGTTCATCAAAGAGACCCATGAGGTCACCAAAATGTGTCAGACTTCTGTCAAAGCTCTTGAATACCTTCCCCAGGCCTAAGGTAAGACCCTGTTGATAAAGAAATTGCAAAATGTCATTAAACAACACCAAGAGATCCTTCTAGATCTAGAATGGTAACCAGCTCCCAGATGGCAGCATATGTATCATTGGAAGGTGTTGCAGGAGCTGCCAGGGAAAATGGTCAATGATATTTGGAGAAAGCAGAGACCACTGATATACAATATAGACAATTGTCACAAGATGCTGAACACATGGCCATATGGAAGAGATCAGCAAGTCAAGAAATGCTCATCTGTGCAAAAGTGGCACTAAACTGAGGAGGACAATCAACCGCTTACTGATTGGCTAAGATAACCGCTTAGTGACAAGAACCTTTAACTGGAACTGGGATCCATGGCATAATCCTATGGGAACCAAGATCTTGGGCTCCTAGGGGAAATTCCCACAACCAGAAAGCAATAGAGAGGCTACACCCAATAGTAGCTAGCCAAAATAGTAGTGTTGCCTCATTTAACCTATATTGATCTCACTCTCAGATGGAGATCCTGTTTGTATTTTTCAGAAGGCTTTGATAGAACCAGGGACAACCCAATTCCACCAATAAGACATTGTCATCCTGGCAGGAGACAAACCACACCTAACCTTCACACAGGGCCCAAATGAAACCTATGAGAATGTTGACAAAACAGGAGACCAATCGCCACAACAAGTGTGATAATCCATGAAAGATCAATATAGACAGACACCAAGGATACCCAACACAACCCAGGGCAAAGTTCCAGAGATTCTTAATATCTCAACAACAAAGCAGATTCAAAAGTCACCCACTATAACTCAGGTAACTAAGCAGAAGAGGGGGTGGATAGAATGTAAGAGCCATGGTGGGGAGAATATCCAGAGACATCACCCCTTTCAGCAACAATAAGCAACGGGGAAGGAAAATAAAAAGAAAATCTGGCTACCTCAGTACAGTTCATACCCCCTACCCTATGGACAGATCCAGTATGTGCACTGAGGAAGTAAACCAGTGGGTAGGGGACAGAGAAGAGGGAAACTAGGACACACTCACAAGATTTGTTCATACAATGTATAAACTTATTCATAATAAAGATATTTTTAAAAAGAAAGAAAATATAAAGCCAGCCAGAAACATACCTAACACAATGTGTTTCTGAAGGAACAACTTCTACTTTCAAAAAAATGAAAATAATATAGAAAAGAAAAATGCAATCATTTTTTGGAAAAAGTCTGATTTAGTTTTTTGGAGCTATCTGCCTGTTGACTCAAGCAATCTTTTATTTTTCATCTAATTTTTGGGTGCACAGAAACTTGACCTCTGTCAGATTTCACTTACTTCTATTGCTTATTTAGAAATCGTAATGCACAAATCTTTAAAAATGTTAAAAAGAAGTGTTTCTCCTCAGAAAATAAATAACTTGAGTAAATAATAAAATTAGATGTGAATGGAAATGCACTTGCCTAAGATAAACTCATCAGAATTCAGTTCTTAAAAAATGCTGTGTTTTCCAAGCTAATATTTTTCCATGCTAATATTTTTGTAGGAGGAGTCTTGATGAAGCACTTTAGAAAATAAAAGCAAGGAATGGAACTCCTCCTGCTTCTCCTTGGAATAAGAATTTTCCTCTTTTTCTGTTTGTCCTTGAACTTCAATCTGACTTCTTACGTCAAGATGAATTCCTTCCTAGAAAATACAAATGCCCCTTCTGAGACAGTGTCAGCCTTCTTGAGAAGATTCATGACACCCAGAACCCGGTTCAGACTGGAAAACTCCCCAGGAATCCCATTCAAGCCTTCTTTCTGGGCAGGAGCCCTGGCTTTGTTCCTTCTCTAGTTCTGTTTCTAATCTAGTAAGAATTCTATACTCTTTGCTCAGGTCTGTGGATTTCAACTGGAATCCACTGACTCAGAGAGAGCTATGCATGACTGCTTAGTTTTCCTGGAGCCTAGCTCAACAAGAGCCAAGAAAGGCCCTGTTTCTCTAAAAAAATACCCCCATTTTCCTGGATTAGTGCGGTTCAATATTTTTTATATAGGATGACATCTCTTAATAAATGGTATGAAGTTCTTTCTTCAGGTACCTTTAATTACTGTCTATAATAGTTGTTGCTGAGTTATATGCAGTTTGTTTTTTTAACACTGAAACTCATTGAATTGTTCTCCTCAGGAAATCCCCCACCTGCTCCTCATGAGAATTTGCTAAATGGCTTAACTTTTATAAACTTTAGCTTCTCCATCTATAAAACATGAGTCATTAGAGTGTCATCTCTTAGAGATGATATACACATTCCAATACACAGTTCATTGCATGCTCTCTGATACCATATAAGTACCAAATAAATGTCACACAAATTACTTTTGTCAGAGTTTTACTACTTATTTGTACATATAATAAATCAGTTTGATTACTGGTATTACATTTCCAATAACAATTTTTTCTTTCAAAATATCATTCTCAAATGGTTCATATTCCATTTCTTTTATAAATTTTAAATTTCATGAAGATTATACAGAAAGAGGAATTTGTAAATTGAACATCTGACAACATAATTGATTTATTTATTTCACTTTTCAGTCACCAGCTATTGACTTTACCAATTCATCTAGAGGAATGAGCTGAGACTCATATTCAAGTATTAGATTATGGATGTTTACTTGCCTTAATGTTTGATAGGTATTTTTTTTCTGGCAGTGGCTTGCAGTTTATGCCTCACAGTCTTTCCTACATTGAAAGGGAAATTATCCTTAACCTCCCAAAATTATTACATGATGCATGAATGTATTATTTCCTGACTGAGTTCTAGGTGTAATTGCTCTTCCCCTGTGTTTAACAACAGCTTTTTGATTTATGTAAAGTAGTATTATTGGCTTTTGAAGGTCAAAGCAGAATGAAACTCCATACCAGGTGGTCCAAAATATTATTATATAGAAGGAAATTAATTTTTATATTATTATATTGGTGTCTAACTTCCTTTGCCATACAATCAGCACAAATGAAGGACAAAGTGAGAACACTATTCCTGGTTCAGCCCATTTTGACCTTTCTCCATGATCAAAGGCATGAGTTGGTATAAAATGGTTAAGAATTTTTTTATGTATTAAATTTTTTTAAAGAACTTTCCAGTGGGAAATTCAGCTGTGTGGTCAGCCACCTAGAATGGGACATGCTTTCATGGGAAAATGGAAAACTATGAAACAGCTGGACCTTCTTGATTCAAGAACAGATAGAGAACATGAAAATGTCAGATAAGGGAGATCATGGTGGCCTCCATTTCATTCTTCTGTGTGCTGTTTCTCAATCACCACTGACCATGGGAAGTATGTAGATAACTCATTGAATGACTTCCTCTACTTTGTCCCTCAGAAGAGCTTTCAGTATTACTGCTAATGTCTTTAAGACATTAACTTTCCTTTGCTTATTTTTTATTCTAAAAAATACCAATTATCACTTTTATAAAACATTATTTCTCTGATAAAAATATCCCAGTTATCTTAACAAAAAACAAAACATGTGTACAAATTATTGTTGGTCACAAAGAGAAAGTGTTTATAATAGTTATAAAACCAGGTCTGTGGTCCATGGATTACTTGGGAGGTCAATGTACACTAACACCCCAGATCATACACGCAGCTGTGCGGACAGAATCTTGGGACCGTGGTGAGTCTACAAGAGGAAGAACTCTTGGGAGACACTTGCAGTGAAGAGCTCATTTATTAGGTTGGGGAGGGTGTTTTTATTTCGGAGGAAAAAGGAGATGCACAGTTGTAGGCATCAAAGGGATTGGTGGGGACAGGGTGGCCCGTGGATATTTCATGAAAGGATTGTTAGGGGCCAGCTGCAAAGATAAGCTATAGGGACTTTTTGTTGTCTGAGCCTTGTTATCACATTATAGCTGAATTATGTGAACTTCAATAAACTCAGACCTTGAAATGCCTGGATTTATCAGGGTTTGCTGGGGCCCACCAGGTGGCTCGAGTTTTGTGGAGGGAAGGAGACAGCTATCATCTCTAATGTACTTCTATGCCTTAATAGATATGATATTTTAAGTCTCAATGATGAGATAAAAATTTATTAGCTTCATTTTTTTAATCTTTCCCATCACCAGTTTCACATAACTATTTTCATTGCTTTTCTTTTCCCCTAAGGAAAATGTCTCAGAAACAAAATGTTTTTCTTTTTACTGAAATATATTTACTTGTGAAATTTTTCTTGCACTTCTATATAACTTACTAGCATTTATATGCAAAACATTCTTATTAATAAGAATAACTTTTCATTTCCTCTATAGCAGTTGCTGCTAAAAGAAACCAATTATTCACTGTCACTACTGACAGCTGTAATTATTATTTTTCTTCTGAAAATACAAGTCTGTTCTATCAGCACTATGTTTTTTTCTAAATAGATGTTGACCAGTAAAATAATGCTACTTATCTATACATATGAAGGAGTCTTAAATAGGAGAAGTGGGAAACCATGCAAGGTGAAGGCCATTTAAAATGTTGATCTACTGAATGAATGCAGGTAAATTCTATGATCCTTTTTGTCCTCTTCTTACCTCTGCACAATAACATTTCTTTTCTTTTATCCATGTTCACTTTTCTTTTCCAAAATACCTGTCGCAACAAGAAAAACATGCCATATCTCAAAGTAGCATGAGTTTATTCTTGGCTATGCAGAAACTCTAGTTTCTCCACATTATTGAGGTATTCAGCATAATGTTTCATTATGCTCCTTATTTTGGGGTCTAAAAAGAATGAGAGGCAAAGCTCAGATGCTGGATAATGACAAAATTGAATTACACATTGTTCCTTAATGGCAGAGAGGGGTCTATACTGTAGAAGCAATTCCATATCCCAGTCTTCAGGCTGCCAACTTGTACTTGGAATCCTGATTCCACCCATCATGGAAAGTTGATTAAGTACATAAAGCCTAAATTTTATCAATCATGTCATTGGATTAGCAATCAAAATTCCATTTGCTTAAAACTTTCATGATTACTCAGAGAATTTATCTATTTCATATGTGTTTATCACTTTTGAAAATTCTGTTTATTTACATTTTCTTCCAAAACCTTTGTTTAAAGGACTAGCAGATGAAAATATTAGGGGATATTGGTAAAGTGTATGGGGAAGCATAGCCAACTTAACAATCAGTAATAAATTGAAACATCATGCCTGATGAAAAAGCTATTACTATGATGAAAGATCCCAAAGACATAGTATTAGACATGAGGCTCTACTCCAAGAAAAGGAAGATCATCTTCAGCCACGATAAAAGCTACCTGTATCAAATACCTGTAAACACCAAGAGAAAAGGACCTAAGCATTTCAGAACCAATTTTATAAGCAGATAAACCTGTGTAGAGCAAAGTGGAACTACAAATGCCCTATCACCTGTAGTCTCTAAGTTCCTATGGAACCAAAGTAGCCTGTGAATACCCACAGAATCAGAGGAGGATAGTATGGTGGGGGCAATGGAACCATGATGAAGCATATAGGCTATAGGCTACCAACTTGTAAGTGGGTTTCCAGGATTGTGACTTCATTTAATGTGTAAAGACCAAGTCCTGGAAGGAAAGCAGGAACAGAGAAGGAAAAAACAAAACAACAGTTGCAAAATTTCCAGGTGAAATGTGTGTAAAGCACAGCCACAAATGTGAGTGCATGTGTGTATAGAGGTAACTAGTTACAATTCTTTTAATGATAAAGTATCTAAACCTATATACTTTTCTCAAAGAATAACTTTTTCTCTCCTCCATTGATTTTGATTATTTGTATCCTAAGTCTAAAAAATGTAATATATATATATATATATATATATATATATATATATATATGATTCTTTAAGAATTTTTGAGCTAGTTTCTTACACTCGGGATTTTACCTAGGTCTTCATGAATGCTAGGAAAATTCTCTATTCCTGAACTGCTTCTCTAATCCTCCCTTTTATGTTAGGTTTGAAATAAGGTCTCACTAAAGTCCCCAGATAGCCTTGAACTAACTTTATAGGTGCAACAGACAATGAACTTGAGATCCTCCTGTCTCAAACTATAGTTTTGGTTACAGGTGTCCACCATTGGTCTGACTATTCTACAAGTTATTCAACTCTATCTGGTTTTATCAGTTTAATAGAAGGCAGATGAAGAAAATATTTTGTCAAATGTATTCACTTTAGGGAGTTCTCCCGAGCTAAAATGTACAACTACTCTTATTACCTCTTTTATCTTGTAATATTAGCATATCCTCATTATACAAGATGACAGGTTTCATTATATTTTCATACATGTATATCATGTATGCTGCATGAATTCATTCCTCGACCCATTAAAATCTTTTTCCCTCATCTCGGTCCCTATTATGCTTCCCAATCATAACATATATATATATATATATATATATATATATATATATATATATATATATATATATATATATATATATATATATATATATATATATATATATATGTATAATCTCCCATGTGTAATTTAATTTTACTTATAATATAACATTTATAATATAATTTATGCATAATATGAATAAATTTTACATGTAAGATGCAGACATGAGAGAAAATAAGTTTATAGTCAGCTTCTCATTGCTGGCACAAAGAACTGACCAAAAGCAACTTGTCAAAGGAAGAGGTTTATTTTGACTAACAAACTCCAGAGGAAGCTCCATGATGCCAGGGAACACGATGGCATGAGCAGAGGGTGGGCATCACCTCCACCACAGCACTGCAAACAGCGGCAGAAACGTGTGCCAAACATTGTCAAGGAGAAGCTGGCTATAACCACCATAAGCCCAGGCGCAACACCACAGCTCCACCATCAAAGAATCAGTCATGGTGCCTCTTCCTCAACATCATTTCCAGTTTGATGACAGCCATTTTTAGTAAGATGGAATCTCAAAGCAGGAATCTCAAAGCAGTTTTCATTTGCCCTCCTGTTTGATGATGGTGGGCTTGTGAGTCATTTGTATTTCTTATTTTTTTTTAATTTTTTTAAATATTTTTGAGACAGTGAGAAAGGAAGAGAGAGAGAAAGAGAGAGAGAGAGAGAGAGAGAGAGAGAGAGAGAGAGAGAGAGAGAGAGAGAATGAATTTGGACACACCAGGGCCTCTTGCCACTGTAAATGAACTCCAAACGCCACTTCATATGCCACTTTATGCATCTGGCCTTATGTGGGTACCAGGTAATCAAACCTCGGCCACCAAGCTTTGCCAGCAACTTTAACTCCTGAGCCATCTCTCAAGCCATATTCCTTCCTTTGAAAACTGCATATTCATTTAATTAACCCTTTTACTGATTGGATGAAGTTCTTTTCATATTCTAAATATGAACAATTTGGTCCTGGGCTTTCACTTATTGGGAGAGTTTTAATTACTGATTTAATGTCATTGATAGAGATCCATTTAAGTTTTTATGCCTCCCTGACTTCATTTTTGCCCTGGTCACACTCCTAGAAACTATACACTTCTAGTTTTTTTTCAGTTCTTTAGAATCTATTTTTCAAAGTACTCCCTAAGTCTTCTCTATTTCATTGACAGCTAAAGTAACCTCTCCTTTTTTCAGTTTTCATTCTATAGAAGGCAGCTATGCTCACCACTATAACAATGCTCATTTTTTTTTCATTTTATGAATTTGTGTTTCTTTTGGTTAGTTAGGTTTGTCAATATTGTTTATTTTTTCACAGAACCTAGCCTTTAATTGATTCTACTTTTTTAGTCTTTATCACACTCATTTTTGTCCTAATTTTCATTATTTCTTTCTATGTACTGTTTGGGGTTTGGATTTTTCCCTACTATATCCACATATGTCATTAGGTTATTTATTTGAGATATTTCTTATTTTTAATGTCAAAAGTCGTGGGCATAAACTTCAATCTACAAATTGCCTTGACTGGATACAAAGGTTATAGTAAATTGTGCTTACATTTTCATTTAATTCTACAAATTTAAATAATTTTTTCTTGTTTTTTTGTGACTCACTGGTTATTCGAGATTGTATTATTTAGTATTTATGTATTTGTGTATTTTTGTAGGATTTTCAAATGTTCATTTCTGGTTTTATGCACAAAATATTATTTTTTGTATTTTGGAATGTTTGTTTTGTGGCCTAGAATTTTCTTTTTTGAGAAGATTCTATGGGCTGCTGAGAAGAACTCTGTTTATATTAGATGGAATATTCTTTAAGTAGATACTTACAGATACTTGCTGATGTCCATTTCCTTTATGGTATTGTTTACCTCTGAGATTCCTTTATTGATTTTTCAGTTTGGATGAACTATTTAGAGGTGAGAAAGGGCTTTGAAATCATCCCATTTATGAACTGTCTTTTTTATTCATTAGTGTTTATTTTATGAAGTTGGTTGGCTTAAAGTTTGTGCATATGTTAACAATTATTATTTTCTCCTGATGAATAGTTCCATTTATTAATATCCAAATTATTTCTTTATTTCTGACTAATTTCAGTTTAATTCTGCTTTATCAAGTAACAGAATGGCTTCCACTCATTGTGTAGGTTTTTTTTTTTTTTCATCCTTTTCTCTCAGTCTTTAGGTATCTTTAGCAGTGTGTATTTTGAAGACAAAGTTATGTCGGTCTAGCTCAATAAACCCATCAAATATGTTTTCTCTTTATTTACAAATTGAGGCCCACTACATTAAGTTTATTTATTTTAAGTGATTTTTATCAATTCCTGAAATTTTCATAGTTGTTTTTTCTGATTGGTTATGTTCTCACTTTTCCTTTACTTCATTTTCTAAGGAACCAGGAGGTTGACAGCTTACTGTTATGGACATGATAGATCCCTTCCAATTCATTCATTCCTCTTTTCTCTGTTCTCGTAATTAAGCAAGTCTTTTTTATGAACAGCAGGTGTCTGCAGAGTTTGATTCAACTATTTGTTTCAGGCTTAGGGATATCAGACTCCAGTTATCCTCTGTTGAGGACATCTAGTTTAGGCCACCAAGGGTGAGGCTGTCTTCTATATGAACTTCTTAGCCTCAGCTGGGACTCCTGCCACCTGCACAGCTCGTTCTACTGCTCACCACATCTGTCTCTCATACTTCCTTCTACCCAGGGGTCATTCAGACCAAACCAAGGCTTCCTGATTTATGGTTGTTTCCTGATTCTAGGCACTCAGGATGGCTTAGCTTTTAACAGCTAAGCTGTGGCATGCGGGGGCTTGAAAGATAGATTGATCAACCATTAAGATGATTGCTTACAAAGCCTAATGCCTTTGCTTGTATTCTCTAGTACCCAGATGCACAAAGTGGTGCATGTGTCTGGAGTTGATTTGCAGGATAGGAGGTCCTGGTTTACCAATACTCAGATCTATCTTTCTCTTTCTCAGATTCTCTCTCTTTTTCTCTCTCTCTCTCTCTCTCACAAATCAATCAATAAATAAAAATAAAATATTTCAATAAAGATGATATCTTCTGCGTTCAAGTCCTATAGCATAAAAAATTGGAATTTCATCCATTGTTGACCAGTTTGTGGGAGGTACCCCTGCCTCCACAAATAAGACCAATGTATTTGAGGATTGTTGTGGTCTTGTCCTGAAAGGAGGATTGCCTGTCTTCCATGTGGCAATTTCATTATAGTCTCTTCTCACTGCCATCAGGTTGCCTGGATAAATCTGCATTTCACTTTCCTGTATCTGTATTTTCTCTGTTTTCACTTGCTCCATGGACTTCAGAAGCTATTACAGTCTTCTTCTCTTAGGAATGGAGGGCTTTTTCATGATTCTGTCTCTGTATTTCACTGGCTGTTTCTATTCCACTATCGCTCTATCCCAAAGTCCAACGATTTCTTATTTGGTAAATATAAGAACTTGTCACTTTAATCTTTATATTCCTCTGGTTGGGTCTGTCTGAACTTTAGAAGCCTAGTGTATGTTTAGTCAAAATATAAAATAAATCACCTTCTTTCTGAGAAATTTACATTAGGTAAAGTGACTATCACAAACCATATTCCAAAAGGAAAGTTTGTTCCTCCCTAAATTTAATTTTCTGTGTACAATGTTTCATACACTTAAACAGAATCTTATGTGAATTTAATAAAGTAATGCATATCCATGTGATCTATAAGTTTGTCAGTTGCTAAAGGCAAAAGTCATTATGTCATTTGAAGCAATAGGCTAAAGCAGCATTTGTCCAATTCTAACACTGCCCATCATAGCACTGTTGGTGCCATATTTGTGTGTCTTATTTCCGTGCATACTACACACATCTCTAGCTCAATTCACTCCAAGTCTAAAGCTAACACTAAGGAGACAGTGTCCAGCCCCACAAGGTAAAGGCTCAGTTCTGCAAGCCTGCCCTCCTCTCTCATGCCAGCCGACAAGTCCCAGATTCAATTGATTGTGTTTCTTTAGCTGTCCCTAAAGCAGACTCTCTGGGATTAACTCACTAGGAAGGCTCAGAACTCAAATAAATGCTTTCTGCTATATGAGGAAGGGTTGAGAAAGCAAAAAAATGAACAGCACACTGTGTGGGGTGAAGGTTACAGTGTAAAGCAATGATTTATTGACAAAATAGTGAAAAACCTGAAAGTAGCAGAGAAGACATACTTAAGACTATTAAGCTAGCATTCAAAGAAGAGAAAAAAAAAGAGAAAATGAAAAGACGCTACATTCTGTATTAGATAGTGCAAAAACCAGCAGGCCTAGCAATGAGGGTCTGTGATCAACTACACCAAGAGAAGCGATTCTGGGGCATACAGTACATGATCACATTATATCTATTTACCCCACCTCTTTTGCATGTTGTAGTCTCTTGATTAGGTGAAGATATTGACCCTTAAGGTACCCTTAAGTCATAGCTCTGATGGCTCCAATTCCTTCCTTCCATAACAGGAGAACAGAAGTGGGAGAACCTACTCAGTCCATGATCTCTAATTCTGCTTAATACCTGCCTATTCATACCAATTTTGAGCCCTGCTCATTTTGTAGGAGCAGGTCCATCCAAACATGCCTCTGCTTCCAGAAGCTACCTGGAACCTGTCAGTCCCTGTCATCTCACTGGCATACAAAAGAACCCCTTACAGCTTCAAAGATGCCTAAAGCTAGAGAGACTGTGTGTCAGAAACCAAGGGAAGTGACCACATGAATACTTCTTTATATAAAAAGACAATCACAGTCACTATACTATGAGGTGCTCTTGCAAACTCTACTGTGTCTTGCAAAGTACATGTGTTATTGAGTAAGTAAACCAGCTTCCACATTATTAAGCTGTAGTTTTGTTTATGTTTCCTCTAAAATAGGCTCCCAAGTAATAAAATGGACGCACAGTTATATTTACCAGGTTGACCGCTAGAAATTAGTTTTTTCCTTTTCTCTTTCCTAAAATGCATTAGAGACTATGGATATTCAGAGCTAAAAAAATTAGCTTATGTGGGTATTATATGATGCAATAAATTACTATACCATTTTCACAGAGGGATGTTAATTCTATAAGTTGTTTACTTTGGGATAAAGATTTATTAAGTCATGCAAGTATATATAAGCTTTTCTATAGCATTTTGACGACAAATAATATAACAAACTGTATTATTTATATGATTTTTATTTTCATACAATGAGGGATTTAATTTGAAATCTGTTCATGGGCTTTATTTCACTGCAGAGGCTGTATAACCTACTGCAATGGGGATAAGATATATGTTTTTAATTTAATTTCCTGAGTGTTTGATGCTGAATACTTGTAACTTTTACATGACATGTTTCAGATCAAAATTTACTACTCCCATTCCATTTAGTAAGAGCCCAGACCATATGGCTTCAACATTCTACTCTGATCGTCACATGAAAAGCTTTTATAGTCCCCATTTTTAAGGCTATAAACAAATATACAGACATAATAGATTCATATATTTGACATCCTATATTTGACATAGAAGGGCACATTTCTATATATAAAAATATGTTTTTAATCACTCTTGGAAGAACAGCTTTAGACAGTAGATAAACCAAGAAAATGACACAGTCAGATTTTAAAATATCAATATTCATACTTGATTGAGAATAGAGGATTATTTTAGTATATTCAGTTGATTTACCAATGACTATCACTGACTATTACATAAAACATCTTAATAAGAGAAAGGGTTTTATCAGGAAAACTGTGCCAAAGTCTTAAATCCAATCTCTGTCACAAGGGGATTAAAGTCTTAGGTATTACACTGTCCTCTAAATTAAGGAAGTTGTCTAGGCACAGTTTTAGCAGCTCCTGAATGTGATTTAACTGGATATGTGGTGATTAAATATCTTGTTGCTATCCATTTCTGTGAGGATTAACTCCATTTAAATGAATTCTCTTTCTCAATATTTGTTTCACATAATTCCCTAGGCTGTCATGGCTTATGTTTAAATAACTCAGGGAATTATTTCATGTGGAAAATCAGGAAACTTAAACTTGAAATTTCACTGTTATTAAGCTTCTCTTCTCAAGAAAGCTAATGATAGGATGTCCATGTGGGAGGTTGCCAACAATGTGAGGAACACTTAACAGAGTATATGAATGTGCAGTAGGTATTATGGTGGGAGGGGTGGGTGCTGCTGAAATTCGAGCCTCTCACTGATACACTTTCCCTCATTTACATTGAAGGAATGATCTCTGCAATGCCAACTTGTAAAATACCCTCCAATACGATGAACTCAAAATTTCTCTATGTATTGGACATGCTTTATGAAGAAATTGATTATACCCTTGCATATTCTCACACTGTCCAATCCTTTGTCTTTTAGTGACAAACAACTGAGCCTACAATTATCCAAGAATAAGTAAGGGAGAGGAGATTTATTGAGAAAAAAGTGAAGTGGCCCCAGACTTTTAGGACAAATATACTTAGGATTTGGGCAAGCATCTAATAAATAAATAAAATTATTATAAAATAATAATAAAATGAAATTTAAAAGATACTCAGCTTTCAGAGGTAAACCCAGAGAAATATCCAGCTCAGTAGTGAGAATCTTAGAGTAACTGTACCAAGGTAGGGCTTCTGAGGTCAAATGGGATCATCTTATAAAGGATAACTGTTCCTTCCACTGTTAACTTGTCATTAAGTCAGGAGTGATCTTGAGCAGGTGCATGACTGGCAGGCTCCATTGGATTAATGCTTAAGAAAGGAACCCATAGTTCTGATACCTTCAGTCTTTCAACCCAGAGATGGGAGGTGGTATTCATCCTCAACCTCCAAGCCTGCTAACATATGCTTTTCTTCAAAAAGATCACCTTTATTTATCATTATACATATTACATTAATAATGAGTCATAAACTGTTACAACTGTTGGTTGCCCGCTTAGTGCAGCAGGCAGCACATCAGTCTCATAAACTGTTATAGCTGGAAGAGGGCTAATTCTGGGAATAGCATACGGTACCTCCCACAAACATACTTACAGCCCAAAGTTTCAAAACTTTTCAAAACTAGAAGAGCTAGACAAGAAACTGTTTCCTAGGCTGTCCCTTGCCCACCTACAAAATGTTAGCATTATAATGGAGGTCACTATTGTTTATCCCTTGGTATTAAAATGTATGTGTTGGGGGGACTAAGAGAATGGTCTGCTCAGGAACCTTTGATTCATCCCAGATTCAAGTGACTGTCTACAGAGCTTTCCCATTCACTTCTGCTGGATGCTGTTCTGTGGCTGGCTTCATCTTCTATTTTTTATTTGCATCTTTTGCTTGCTATTTCTCTAATAAACACACTCACCCAAAACTGCAAACACAGCTATTGCAGATAAGACTTTTTTATATGACAATTAGGTTGCTAAATGCAGTGTATCCAGCCAAGACAAGAGCCAAGGGAAGGGTATTATATGAACCTTCCATCCCTTAGCCAGTGTCAACTGTGAGATTTAGAATGTTGATATCACTGGCCTCATTGTTGGTATCTTTTTAGTGGCATTTTAGTTTTTAAAAACAGAATAGCATACTTTGCACACAATTTAGAGTTTTAGGCATTTTAAGTGGCATTAAGTTTAATTCACATTGTGGTATAATGTGATGGTTAGGTTTTGTTGTCAGCTTGATATTTTTAATAATCTTGGGCAGGTCTCT
>PVHP010010336.1:0-41650 GCA_004024765.1 Zapus hudsonius
TTTTTTCTGCTAGGAAGAGAACCATCATAAGTGTATGTTATGAAAATGAGGCAAAGAACCAGGCATCATGAAACTACTAAGTAACTTTTTAAAAAATGCTTATTTATTTGAAAGCAGAGGGAGGGTGGGAGGGAGAGAAAGAAATAGAAAGAGACAGAGAGACAAGACAGACAAACAGAGAGAATGGACGCACATAGTATTGCTGTCTAAACTTCATGCTATGGATGTGAAGGAGGGCGATACGTTGCACGTGGAGCCAGCAGGCTTGTGTTCAGGCACTGGTTCAGTGGGCTGGAAATGACATTGAGGTAAGATCATTGCCACCACTCTCATGGCCTGCACAGGACCTGACCAGTACTGCCACCATCAGTACTGGTTAGGGCAAAAGAAAGGGAGAGCATACTAGAAGAAGGCTCACTGGACAGAGGAAGGTGGGTGACAAACGTGGGGCAAAAGAAGGCAATAGAAGAGGATTTTGATCAAATTAAAGGGCATATGTATACAAAAACTGTCAATAAATACATATTTGAAAGGACACTGATATTAATAAAGGAAGAGATTTGTAAACAGGACAGAGTAGTGGGAAAATAGGTGGTAGTCTATCTGGCTCTTTCTTTTTCTAATTTTGACATGTGTGTGTGCATGTGTGTATGCATGTGTTCATATGTGTATGTGTGTGCATGTGTGCACATGTGTGTATGTGTGTGTATGTGTTTGGATGTGATGTGTGTGCATGTATGCACGTGTGTGTACATATGTGTGTGCATTTGTGTGCATATGTGAGTGTGTGTATGGGTGTATGTGTGTATATGTGTGTGTGCTTGTGTGCATATGTGAGTGTGTATGTGATGTGTGTATGTGTGTATATATGTTTGTATGTATGTGTGCATGTGTATATGCACATGTGAGTGTGTATGTGTGTATGTGATGTGTGTATATATGTTTGTGTGCATGTGTGTGTGCATGTGCATGTACATATGTATGTGTGTATGTGTATATATGTGTCTTTGTGTGTGTGCATGTATGCACATGTGCACATACATGTGTATGTGTGTATATGTGTATATGTGATGTGTATATGTGTGTATGTGTTCTGTGTGTATGTATGTGTGCCTCTGTGTGTGCATGTGTGTGTTTGTGTCTGTACATGTGTATGTGCATCTGTGTCTCTCTCTGTGTATGTGTGTGTGCATGTGTGTGTTTGTGTTTGCATGTTGCCACTTGTACCACTGCATGCTAGTGGATGTCAAAGGACAACTTTGAGCTCTCTGTGCTCTACCTTCTCTGAGATATGGTCTCCTGCTGCTGCAAATGACCTGTCATACTGGTGGGCTAGGGCCCTTGAGATCCCAGGCGCATGCACCACTCTGAATCCACTCTCCATGGTGCTGGGGAATTGCAAGCAAGCATCTTTAGTCACTGAGTGATCTCCCATCCTTCTATCTGGTTGTGTTGTGAAGCCTCTGTGCTTTATTTCCAACTCCATCGTCTTTGCTGTGTTCTGATACTGTGACCTCTGGGGCTTCGCTAATCCTTGAGAACTGCCTTCCTGATGTCATCCAGTTTCTAACAGGAGAAAACAACTTAAAAGGTCATTTCCTGATCTAAGACAATCCTGGGACTGCTGTCACCCAGCTTTATCAAATGCTTGTGATCCAAGCCAGTGCCCACTTGCAACAATCATCTCATGGTCAGGTGGTCAAACTGGGTACAACTACACACCAGAGCCCACTGGATGTATTCTCATGCCAAACCCAAACTGTGCACCTTGCCTCATGCATTCCCCCTCCTGCTCACAGAAAAATCACAGAGAGGTCTCCTGTACCTTTTGCCTGATGACAGATCTTAATGAGTCCCTTTGTTTCCCATCTGTCCACCTGCTGTGGTAAAGTGAACTTATTCCCTCCATTGGGGAACTGTTGGATAATGGAATAGGTTTTGTGGTAGATGTCTTATCATATGTCTCTCTGAATCTAGCTCACATTTTATCCTAATCCATTATAAAACACCATTGATTCTAGAGAAAAACTCTTATCATATTTTATAGAAGAAAAAGAGAGAAAAAAACAAAGGTTTTATCAAATAAGAAAAGAATCTTAGGGTTGTCAGAAAGTTATTCCACAGATCTGGGAAAGGGCTCTTTTAAAGCAAAATTTAGAAACTATTATTAAATGCCTGACATCAACTATCATCCATTAAAATGTCGTTTGCATACATTGCCTTGTGAAAGTCTGCAACTACAGAGAAAAAGAAAATTTTAAGAAATAAATAATAGATGAAATCCCTGTGAACAGGAATTAAAGTTGAGTCAGATAAGCCTAAGAAATATGGAGGACCAGATTAATCATAGTTTTCTGGGGTTCATTTCATCATGAATTTTAATATTTAAGGCTCATGGGTCCCGGGTAAGGTTACAGTTAGATGGTAAATGACCCAATGCTCACTATAGATGTATGTGTGCATACGTGTGCAAGGATGGCACCCAGAGCAGAAAGTATAAGCTCCGATTTGCAATTTGGAAAGGTAACACCTATGTTGAGATAGAGTGTCCGGAATGGTGGGAAGGGAACAGGGGCAGAGAGAGCAAAGACATAGCTTTGAAGAAGCTGACATTTCATAATGAAGATAGAGGTTAAACCAAGCCAGAAGTCCACTGATATCTATACCACTAACACGTGCAGAGCTTTCTGATGGAGCCCTTGGCACTATGCAGAATTTCAAAGTAGTCAAGGCTTTTGCAGTGATTGAAAAATTTCAGAGGAATATTGGTAGTAATAGTTTTGTCCAATAGAAGAATAGATTCCATACCACAAAGGCATCAAGGACTTTAACAGAATTGAGTATAACCTAAAAATAGTCAGAAATTGCTTTTCATAACATTAAATATTTGGATTCACTTATCTTCACCATCTTAACTTTTAAGCAAAAACTCAGAAGCTTGCCTCTTTGTTAGATAGCCCACATTTCTATGCTGTAGGATGACATGTAAAGCCCATACCTCAAAGGGAAACAAAACTATTCCTAATGGAAGAGAATAGTTACTGGGAAGGAGATCAGGTAATCAGTGGTACAATCACTGGTAAATTACCCGTATTCCATCCATGACCATGGGAGCAGCCCTAATTTAATTCAATGGGTTAAACTAAAGACATTAGATGTAGATGGAGATTAATGTGGAATACAAAAGCTGTTATTGAAAAGGTAAGGGGTATAAGAGAGGGTTGTTGAGGTAATGAGTCCAAATATTTTAAATATATAAATATGTGTGTGTATTAAAATGTCAAAAATGGAAAAAATAAAATTTTAAGCATTTTATATGTATATGTATACATACACATACATGGCACACATACACACACATATATACATATGTATATATACAAACATATGTATATATATATATATATATGTATTTATGTGCATGTGCATATATGTATTCATGTGTGTGTGTAAAACTGTCCGAGGTTATATATACTTCACAAGCAACTAAAACGTTCCTTTAAAAAGTGGCAATATGTAAAAAGTAACTAGAGACCAATAACATGTTTTATTTATTTATTTATGTGTGTGTATGTGTGTGTGTGTGTTTCCTTACAGCTAAATAAGTTGGTACAATAATCCACTCTTACCTGCAGGGATTAGGGCTTATGCTCTGCATGTTTCAAGTTTGCTTCTATAGCGTTGTGTATAACAGGTAGCTTTACTTTCGGTGTGGTTTCTCATACCTTTGGGTGAAACATACCTCAACCATAAAATTGGATTAATAAAGCTCAGAATGTACACATGCTGTGAAATACTGTGCTCTCTCCCTCTGTGAGAATAGTTGGTCCTGTCTAGCAAAGCAAGAAATGGCTCTCTGTGGCCTGGTCATCCTCACACCTAGGTGGCTTGAGCACTGGGGGGAATCTGATTCACTATGAACTTGGCTGCCATCCATTACGTCCTGACTCATGCATACCCACCTGGGCTTTGGTGTGCAGGTTGAATTAATTTACCTCCACAAATGAGCATTGCTCCTACCTCTTGAACTGAAAACTAGTCTAGATGAGGATAAAACCACCTGAAACACCTGGAATTTGAAGGACTCCAAAGCTTAGAGGGACAAAATGTCCTTAGACATAATCGAGGTTGGCTTATTGTTAAACCACACAGATCCATGGGTCTGCCTTTTCCTTCCTCACTTTGATCGAGATGTAACAGATGTGTTTCTTCCCAATAAAAATTCAACAGAGAAAAGATGCCAGTTTAATGGCTTGTACACTTGGTATCACAATGGAGGATATAAAGAATTTGGGATGTGTTAAGCTTGTAAGGGGGCCAATCTCCATCCTTCTGCAGGTACTGATGACACTGATGCTGATGTTATTTAAATATGATAGAAGGAGAGAGAGTTGTCTCAGGACATGTCATACCTTGAATTTTACCCATACTTGATTTACAAGTTTGTTGCATCTATGTAATTAAAATTTAAAGTTGATGCTGAAATGGATTAAGATATTTGATGCCACTGTGGTAGAATAAATATATTTTGCATATAAAAAGTTCATGAATTTAGGGATACGGGGTAAATACTCTGAATGTATCCTTTCAAAATGTATTTAGAAAAATTTGATGGTCAATATGGTAGGTAGCTTTTGAAGGTGGAGCCTCTGATGTGATCAGAGTATAATCTCAATAGGATTAGCACCAGTATTCTTAATAAAGGCCACAAAGAACTTGCCAACCTGCTCACTTTGTGAGAACAGCGAGCAGATGACCTCTAAGAGTTAGGAAAGTATCACAGGTTCGAACTTCTCAGGCTCACAACTCCTAAAAACAACATTTTAAAGAGATATTACAAGCTACATCAATGTATGCTAATGTATTTATCACAACATGAACTGAGAAACCAACTAAAAACATAACCTATTTTATTGTTGATTTATTCGAAGATTCAGTTATTTTTTTAGAAAACTCTCTGCTAGGAGATGATGATTCAGTGAGTAAAACACTTGCTGAGCAAGCATGAGAATCTGAGTTCAGGTACCCAGAAACTCAGTAAAAATGTCAGTGTGGTGCACACCTGGAATTCCATCAGTGGGAAGGTAGAGACAGGCAGACCTCTGGGATTTATGTGCTAGGTAGTCTGCATGAGTTGGCAATTTTTAGGTTCAGCGAAAGGTCCCATCTCAAAAAATAAGTTGGAGAGAAATCAATAAAGAAGAAGAGGTTCAAGCTCAACCTCTGGTATCCATAAACACCTCAATACATGTGAACATGCACCTGTGCACACACATGCATCCACATTGCACACATATACACAACATATTCCTAAGCCATACTTCAACACTAACAGCATGTTGGCAAATGGACAGCATTGCAGAGAATTTGAGTCACCTGGTGTGCAGTGCAGAGGCTGTGCCTTCTTGTTTCTGCTCTCAACTGTGAAAAGTGTGTTCTTTATGATTATATTATGTCCACACTTTACACAATTTCTTGCATTTGCTGTGGGAGTGTGAATTCGGTGCTCAAAATGCCTATATCTCACTTGCAGGGAATTGCTGATTCTATTCTCTCAGTACAGAAGGTTGTGATATGCATTACAGAGGAAGATATGTGTGAGATAAGTTTCCTTCACACCCAAGATAAAGTGCTGATCCCCACAAACTGAATGCAAATGGAACATAATGGAGACTGTTGAAGATAAATCAGAAAAATGTAGTAACCAGAGGCCCATAGGAACCTATGGTAGTTTGAATGTATGTCCCCCATAGACTCAGGTGTTTTATTCAAGCTTGGAACTTGGATCTCCTTCAGCCTGACTGGAGTAAGTGTTACTGGGGGTGGAACTTGGGGTCCAGCTGTCAGGTGTGTTTGAGGGCAGATCTGATTTCCAGCTCAAAGATATGCAAAGCAGACTGAGTTCTGTCCAGGCACCTCCTGTTTTCTGCCCTTTGTGCTCGCTGCTTTTGTTTTTTGATGGGATGCTTGGTTGTTTCCCTGTGCTTGGATGTATGAAAGCAGCTGCTTGCTCCAAAGATGGAAATTTCCCTGGATTTGTACTCTTGAAATAAATCCCTTCCTCCTGAAAATGGTGTCAATTTTGGATGTTTATACCAGCAACTTGAAGCTGTCTAAAACAGAATCTAACTATCTATTTCCCATAGCAGCCTCTGTTCAGCTTTTCTCATTCATATTTGGGGCTACTATATTCATTTAATTACTATGAGCAATGATCACTGAATATGTTTACAGTGCACTCACTTCTTGTTAAATGGAAAAGTAAAGTACCATTTCAAACACTAAATATATGTAACTGAAAATATAAAACAGTTAAGTGAATCTTCACAAAATGATCAAACCACTGCAGATCTGTTCATGAATGTGTGCAATGCTATATTACATAAATAAGGAATAAAACATGCCTTGTACTCCTTTTTATTTATTCTTACTACATGAATGCACATTTCAGTGCATGGGAGCTACAACTAGAGAATAGGGTAACAGATAGGCCATTCCTATGGTTAATGCCCAGGAATTCAATGGGTTACATATTTAATTGTTGATATTCACTAAGTACTTTATATATACAGAATATATTTTTAGTAACACAGGTATATGTGAAATCTGAGATCCTCAGAGACCCTCAGATCCCAAGTCATATCCTTCGATCTTATTTCTTGTAGGGTCTAGAATTCCCTCCTTTTCTTATTCATTTGATTATTTCCTACTCTCCCTGATTTATTAGGATGGATTTACTTTTAATTCACAGCCTAAAAAGTATAGATTGTGCTGATTTTACCAGAACTTCAGCACTAATCACATATTGTCTAAGTTCTAAATTACTTTAAGAATATTAATTCAACTATAAGTTGAATTCTTATATGTTAAGAACTTTAGATACTGTTTTATCTAATTTACACATTGAGTTCCTTTTCTAACCATAAATCAAGCATTTCTCTTGAATCCTACAATTTTCTCTTGACTAAAATCCAGAGATCTTAGAACTGTTATAAACCTACTGAGGTAACTAAATGATTCTATAAACCCAAGAAGTTGATCCTTTTAGAGTATGAAAGTACACAAATAAACATTAATTTTAAAATATATTAATTTTTTTTAAAAATTGAGAACAATCACAAAAGTAACTGAATTTGGTGGTAGGCTACATACTGATACATGCCTGCACATCTTATTTTTAACTTCATAAATTTGACTTTCTTTTACAGTTTAGGTCCATCTTAACAACTTCAGCACTTCCCAAGGCATGACAAATTTAATGCTTTTACAAGTGCTATTTCTAGTAGGGTGGTAAAGTCCTTAAAATGTCAATAGCCATTCTCTCTTCAGGTCACCCTAGAAGCACAGTACATGTCTTCATTAGTGGCATAAACAAATGTCATGCTGAGTCAGAAAATTCATCAAAGATAAACTGATTCCAGCATCCTCAAGACCCAGAAATGTGTAGTTGAATCTTCAGCCCTGTCTGCACCACAGCTACAGAACAGCCCTGCCTGAGCCCCATGACCAGGCACTAGCCAGAGCCAGTTAACTCTGAGCAATCAGCTCACCCCTTGGGCCTGGGAGTGAAGAAAGGTTACCAATAATCACTTAACTTACTCCCTGCTCTCAAGTTAAGCTTCCCTCTGATTCGGTGTGACCTGACCAAGTTTATGAAAATCTGACCATTCATTTTGACTTTGGGATTTTAAGTAGGAGGAGAAAGAAAAGGGATTCAAAGTTTCAGTGAACATTCTCATCCCCAGACCAATGTGTGAAATGTTTCAAGCTCAAGTAAAAAGTTGATATTATAAATACCACATATAATTATTTTTAATGAAAACAAATGTTCAAACTTTATTATATGGAAGTTCTTACAAATAGAACAAAATAGTAGTCTATAGTGATAAATATTTTTCATATGTTCTTAGAGCCTCAGAGTTAGATATAAGATTAGTAAGACTGAGATATTTTCATTCCAGAACATGGAAAATTTTAAGAAACATATGCTTTGCTATTATTTTCTAGAGCCAGTGAGAATGATGAAGGCATAACCTTGAACAAATATCAAATTAAAGGTATAATTAAACCTATCTAAAGCACATCATCTTTCTTTCCTTTTTACATATTTAACATAGCATAATGGTACAATTATTATTATAAGTAACAGAGTATATATACATGTGTGTGTGTTTTGCTATGCCTAATACTATATATACTGTAATGGTTGAGCCAGGTGTCCCCCACAAATGAATGTATTCTGAATACTGAATCCCCAGCTGGTGGCAGTTTGGAATTGGAACATTTTTGGAGCTGTGTTGTTGGGGGCGGGTTTATGGGTATGATAAGCCAGCTTCCCATTGCCAATGTTTGGCGCACTTTCCTGCCAGTTTATCAGTGCTGTGGTGGAGGTGATGTCCACCCTCTGGTCATGCCATCATTTTCCCTGCCAGGATGGAGCTTCTTCTCAAATCTATAAGCCAACATATTCCCATTTTCTCCACAAGAAAGCTGGCTACACCAGTTTTGGTATCAAACAGTGCAATCTCTCTTCACTACTAGAAACCTGCATCTACGACTTTTGCCTTTTGGAACTGATTTGCAGGAGGAATGTGGAAGGATTGGAAACCTTGGCCTAAGAGACACCTTGCAGTGCTGTAAATACAGCTTCAGGGATTATTCTGGTCACAGTTGGAAAGACCTGAATGAAGTAAGAATAATGGCTTGTGAAGTTTGGCATACAAGGTTGAGAAGGAACTTTTTCAGGACTGTGCCAGAAGCAGTTTGTATGTGAGGTTTGATACATTTGGCCTGCCTGTGACCTGAGAACTTCTGCAGGGTTGCCTTCTATAGAAATGGACCTGTGTGAGAAGATGGAAATGGCACAGAAAGAAAAAAAAATTCTTTGCAGCTGTAATTGTTTGAGAGATTGCAACCATTGATTTGGGGCTAGGTGATGTGCATTGGAACAGCAGGAAGAATGCAGACTCTGAGTCAGGGGCCTGAATGCTGAAGGAGATTTCCTGCTCTTCAAAGTCAGCTTTATTCCCTCCTGGATTAACAAATTGCTAGCCCACCTGTTACTATGGAGCGTAGCAATTGCTGGAAGAAGGTCATCAGATGTGCAACACAGGTATGTTTTTGAAAAAAGCCATAGGCAGTGTGAAGCAGGCATGTTGGATTACCTATGTGGAGGCCTGATGTAGCCATGAGGATGAACCATGGGTTGCAGTGGAGACCTAGTGAAATGCCAGGACTATGGGATGGCTTCCAAGGAGAGCTCTCAGGACTGGATGGTGGTTTCTGGGACTGTGAGTAGCCTAGCAGAAGGGGCAGAATCGAAACTCCAAGAGATCCATCATTGGTTATCAGACTTGGGTTAAATTTTAATGTTTGTCCTGTTTTTTTTTTTTTTAAATCTTGTTTTGGTTCAATCTGTTTTTGTTAATGCCCAGTGTTATCTTTTGCAGTGTGAAAGTTCTCTGCCATTATGAGGTTCTTCTTTTGCTTTTATGGCTTAGTTGGAAAGAAAAACTCAGGGTCTCTTGGAGTTGAGCTGAATACATTGCATTTTGCATCATGTATGATTATTAGTTTATGGGGGTCAGGGACAGATTGTGATGGTTTCATCCAGGTGTTTCCCACAAATTAATGTGTTCTGAATGCTGGGTCTCCACCTGATGGCAGTTTGGGTATTTGAATCTTTACAGCTGTTGTTTGGAAGTGGGTTTATGAGGGTTCTACTCAGCTTTTTCTTGCCAGTGTTTGGCCCACCTTCCTGCTGCTGTTTGCAGTGCTGTGGTGGAGATGATGTCCACCTCTCTGCTCATGCCGTCATTTCCCCTGCTATTGTGGTGTTGCCCTTGGAGTCCCTAAGCCAAAATAAACCCATTTCCCCCAAAAGCTGATTTTTATTTAGGTTCTTCTCTGTGCAGCAATGAAAATCTTGCTACAACATATACATTTGGATATTTTTTATTATTGAATCAAGATCATATTGAGGTTGAGTATTTTTTGTTAATTTAATATTTATTGTCCATAATGAGTTACATTATTTAGTGGGCAAACCATGCATTGTTATCCCGACTTCCCCAATTCCCCCCCTCCCCATCCCTGATCAGTTGTATATCCTCCTTCGTGGGTTGTCTGTATTAGTCCTTGTGGCAAGGGATCCTGTATATCTTAGTACTCATCCCGGTCACCCAAATGCCCATCTATGGAGGAATGGACAGCGAAACTGTGGTATATTTACACGATGGAACTCTACTCAGCTGAAAGGAAAAATGACACATCGAAATTTAGAAAAAAATGGTCTGACTTTGAGCAGATCTTACTAAGCGAACACTCAAAAGAACAGAGATTTGAACGCAGCATACTTTCCCTGATATGCGGTCCTTATTCAGGTTAACTGTTTTCTTTATGCAGAGTATTTTTTTAATATTTTATTTATTTATTTTTTATTTTTCAAGCAGAGAGAGAGAGAAAGAGAGAGAGAGAGAGAGAGAGAACACCAGGGCCACCACTTTGTGGGTTTGGCTTATGTGGGTCCTGGGGAATTGAACCCAGGGCCTTAGGCACCAGAGGCAAGTGCCTTATCCGCTGAGCCATCTCTCCAGCCCTAAGGTTGAGTATTTTTGTTACTGACCTTGGTTCTCAGTACCTGGAGAGGTGACAGAAATTTAGTAAAACTTTAAAGGTTTTGCTTTGCTACCTGGTCACTCTATGACCTTCAGGAAGTTACAAAACCCTGCTTGGCATAGTGCGCTTCAGAGAGCTGCAGAGATGGAATGAATGCACAAACAAGAAGCCCTTCGTGCAATCCCTGTACATTGTAGGCTGATAGACATTAGCTGTTATCATATATTGGATTCTTGTTTATTTTAAACATTGACTATTCCAATCCACCCATGTGGCATCATTGACTTGGTCCTGTGAGAACAAGATCATTTGTTAACCATGGTGTTAGTAGATTATCAAAAAGTGAGACATTCTGCTTAGGATCCCTCTAGCCAGCTTATTGTTCTATCTTTTTGCTGAATCTCCCGATGAGCTAATTTTTCTCCCCAAAGAAAAGGCAGCAAAATACAGAGAATTGAAGTGAAACAGGAAACATATACCATCTGGACTAGGTTTTTTATTATTTATTGTAATGAGAACAGCTCAGGGAAACAGTGTTTCAGAGTCTCTGCCATAGCCTTTCATTGTATCGAGAAATTGGAGCTGCACAGTGAGGCTGGCTGTGTGTCCAGACATGTCCAGAAAGGAGAATTAAATTCAGACATGTCACCTGTAATTCTTTCCCATGCCCACATAATACCGGTTTCTGTTTCTTTATAACTTGTGAATTTGATACTCAGAAAACCAATATTCACTGAACATAGGATTTCACCATCAAACTATTTGGTTTGCTGTATGCACTCCATGGAACCTACTTTTTATAACATTTATTTACCAAATTCAGTTAAGCTCAATCCAAAGTGTAGATCTATAAATGACAGACTTCCAACTTTTGTAAATTATGACTAGATTCTGAAGAGTTTAAGATAATCAAAAATGTCTCATTCGCTAATTCCCGATGCTATAGTTAGAGATTAGCTAAAGCAAGTTAAAATCAAGGAAAAAAGTGTAAACTTTCAAACATATGTGAGAAAAATGTTTTTCCCCAGCGTTCTAGATAAGTGGTGGAGGAAGCTATTTATAAGGTTTTAGACATAGCATAAGAGGTTTACGAAGAGAGTATTTATAGACGTTGGCAAAGTTGGGATATGAAATATTAAAGTGGGGCAGACAGGGCTCTGATAACCGAACGATGAAGCAAACTGAACTGCTACAAGATGATGGAGAGGTGGGTACATGGAGGATAAAGAGATGCGGATAAGAAACTATCCTATCAGCCAGGAGAAAGGCTCTTGTCTGCTCTTGCCACAGCTAGGCTAGCAAGCTCTCTTGTGAGACTGGTGTAGAATAAATGCCTTTCCAGCTCCACATATAAACCGTCTTCATCGGGTAAGCAGGGCTCTGACCTGTTTTGTTTTGGAGAGCAGGAAGACCCTATACTGACACAGCCCCTCAAGACTTAATCACTGCTATCCTGACAACCACGGAGATGGCCATAGACACTGAAGACACTCATATTTCATCCAGAGGATGCAGAGAGCTCTATACTAAAGTCACTTCCAGCATACCTGCCATGGATCAGGGGACACTGAAGAAGAGGGCGTGGACAAATTGTAAGAGTCAAAGGTTGGGAAGGAGTATCCTGAGGATCCTCTCCCCTTTCCTGCCCACCGACTGCTGCATTCATAACCCAGTGGTGAACAGAAACTACCTCACTGAAGAGGACCCGCAGGGAGAGAGGGGATATAGGGAGATACCACACACACAATTTGTTTAAACAGTAAAGTTCACAATGAATAAAGCAAACAGACTCAGTCATTGACTCTTGAATTATTGGTTTGAATATGAAATGTTTCCACTGTCTCATGTATTAAAGCCTCATTTAACTGCTAGTGGTGCTATCTGGAAAGGTTCTTGAAACTTTAGGAGGTGGGAGGTACCAAAGGGGGGATACACTCTTTCTGGTCACCGTCTACATCCCACCTACAATGAGGTAAAGAAGCTTCTATAGCAACAGTCTGGCTGCCATGATGCATTAACAAATTCATGGGCCCAGGAGAGCATGAGCTGAACACCCTGAAACCATGAACCAAAACACATTTTCATCATAGCTATTGATGTTAGCTATTCAGATCACAGCAATGATGGGCTAAGACATTTTAGAACCTACTATTATTTATGAGTGGTGACTATATATTTAGATTCTCTACTGATATTATAAATAATGTATAGAATTAGAAACTGTTTTAAGGTCTGAAGCTACAGAGAGGCTACACCCATTAGGAGCAAGCCAAATTAAAAATGGTGTCTCATTTAACCTATATTGATCTCACTCTCTGATGTAGATTCTGTTTGTATTTTTCAGAAGGCATTGAGAGAGAGCCTGTGGACAACTCAATTCCACCAACAAGTTATTGGATGAAGGCTGACATCCTTGCAGGAGACAAACCACACCTAGCTTTCACACAGGGCCCAAATGAAACCTACGAGAAAGTGAAGAGACAAACAGGAGACCAATCACCACAGCAAGTCTGATAACCCATGAAAGGTCAATGAAAACAGACACCAACCATAGCCAAAGCAAAGACCCAGAGATACTTAGGATCTCAACAATAAACCAGACTTAAAACTCACACACTATGACTGACTCAGGGAACTGAGCAGAAGAGGGGTTGGAAAGAATGTAAGAACCGTGGTGGGGGAGAATATCCAGTGACATTATCCCCCTCAGCAACAATACACAAGGGAGAAGGAAAAAAGAAATAATGAAAAACTGGCTTCCTCTGGTGCAGTTCATAACCCCCTAACCTATGGACAGATCCAGTATGCACACCGAGGAAGGACCCCAGTGGGTAGGGGACAGAGAGGAGGGAAACAGGGACACCTCCACAAGATTTGCTCACACAAAATATATAATTATTCATAATAAAGATATTAAAAAAAGAAAAACAAAAAAAGAAAAAGAAAAACAAACAAAAAAGGGAATGTTTTGAAGAACTTAGAAATCCATTTTTTTTTTTTTGCTCTCTTTTCACTTCTTGTTGTCTAGTTTCAAATTTCTTTATCTTGGAAAACCAATTCAAGTTCTCATATTTATTTTAGAAATATCTCCTGTTCCTGTAGCAACTCTTTGCTTTGATTCTTATGATCCACGTGAAACCTTCAAAATTTAAAGTACCCTGCAGGATGATCTCATCAGCGTTCTCTTGAAAACTAGACAAGCTTTCTGAATGTGATATGGAAGGATAGAGGAAAGAACCTAGGGGTTAGGGAGCTAAATAAATGCAAAGTAGAATGTTTGTATTCAGTCTAAATCCTGTTATGAAAACTCTGTTACACGATGATCCAAGATTGCTTGGCCCTTTCGTCAGGTCTCCTACTGAACAAAACACAGCAGACATGGTTGGGGTCTCTAGTGTTTTGTGCTAAAACAGTTTTTCAAGGAATAAAAACAAAATGTCATTTTTTGTTTGTTTTGTTTTTTCGAGGTAGGGTCTCACTCTAGCCCAGGCTGACCTGGAATTCACGGTGTAATCTCAGGTTGGCCTCAAACTCATGGCGATCCTCCTACCTCTGCCTCCCCAGTGCTGGGATTAAAGGCGTGAGTCACCACACCCGGCTCAAAATGTCATTTTGTCATATCCACTTTACAGTAATTTCCATCAAGATGAAACAAGAAAGAGCATTTAATCAGAAACTGCTATGGAGAGGAATAAATTAATCATCTAAGGTTCACCATGCTCCTGTTACACACATGTCTGCATGTGTTCATAACCAGTTGTTCTGCAGCCCTTAATCTTGCGTGCTAGAGCTAGCCATTGTTTCAATCAGGGGAAGAAAATCAACGTTTGCTTTCGACCTGCTTCCATGGAAGTCTATGCCCACAGTGTCTTATATTCAACATACCATCAGCTACCAAACACACTGCAAAGAAGCCACCAGAAGAATTTCCTTATGGCTCAAACATCTAATAATGATGCAGTTTTGGAGATATTAGGAAGAATAGTTCTAAGGAAAGAAATACTTCAGAGGCCCAAGGCCCACACAACATCATAAAAAGCCAACTATTAAGGAAGGAGAAGCCTCAGTTTTGCAAGTTTCTCTTACTTTGAGAACATTAAACCTCAGGCCTATATAAATAATGGCCAAGCCATGACCATTTCCCTCCAGGAGGCAAAGCATAACCTCGTCTTTAATTTTCTAATGTTGAACTAGACTTTTTGGTGGTTTTCCTCCATTTGGCTTTGGTACCATTTTCTCCTCCTAAAGATGAAAACAGTCCTTTCCTGCAGGGATCTCATAGACAGAGCTTGAAAAAGCACTGTTGACCACGGAGGGAGTCTGAAGGAATGTTTTTGTGGCCACATGAAAAGGAGAAAAGAGCCATATTAGCTGTTTTGCTTTTTTCTTTCCCCAGTTTTACTCCTGTGCTTCCCAGAATGAATCAATTTCTGTCTTTCTTGCTTTGTCTCATTGGGTTCTTTAAACTCCTTCGATGCTATCTTTTCTTTTACTTAAAACTATCAGTGCTTTCATGATAATCATTAGAATCCTCCTTTCACAACATCCCTGTAATTTTTTTTTGTTAGAATTTAGGTCATTTGATTAGTATTAAAGTTGAAAATATTTTCATGAGTTTTTCTCTGAACTTCCCATAGCAACTGCTTTTAGTGACATGCCTCTCTGGATATTCTCCACTTCAAGTTGGGCTGTAATGAGGATCCAGGGTTTCAAGGCAAATTTTCCTGAGAAATGCTGACTTACGGTGCTTGTATGCATGTGTGTTCCTTAAATAAGTTTTACAGACACGGGACATTTGGGTTGTAGATACAAATGAGCTGCTTGGCACTATTAATCATTTATATCTCCGGATCACTGGATTCACAGAATGACTGGTAAGAGTTTCCGAGTCACACAATGGGATGGAATACACTAATGGAAATGATTACACATAAAAGGGATTTGAAATTACACAATGATGAGCTGTGGAAGATCAGCTAGATGACGGATTACAAAAATGCTTACATTCACATCGAAGAAAGAGGCTATCTATATATGGACAGTCTTGGTGGTGAATGCCTGTGATCCCAGCATTCCAGGAGGCTGAGGCAGGAGATTATAAAGCCAAGACCAGCCTGGCCTATATATATATATATATATATATATATATATATATATATATATATATATATAGTGAAATATATATATATAGTGAAATCTTTGTTCCTTCCTTTTAAATAAGAGAGTCTGCACACCTTTCATCCCACCCCTTGGAAGGCAGAGGTAGGAGGATCGCCATGATTCTGAGGCTAGCCTAGAAATACAGAGTGAGTTCCAGGTCAGCCTGGGCTACGGTGAGATCCTACCTTGAAAAAAAACAATGTTTTTCTTCTCTCTCCTTAATACATTTCTTAAAAAAAATAAATCTGTTGGAGATGTAAAATAAAATTGAATCTTTATTGTGTTTTGTATAGGGCATCCCCTGTACTAGTTTATTGTGGTTATAAAAAATTAGTAAAACAGCTTATATTTGTATTTATTTTCTATTCCATACTCTGTGCCCCCTATGGTTTGTATTTTTTCTCCTTAATCTATTCCTTTAAAAAGTCTGTTGGAAAAAAATAACAAAACAAATATTTGGTTGTATTAGTCAATTTTTCAACACAGACAAACTATTTGACAGAGGTCAGTGTATGGAAGAAAGGGTTAATTCAGCTGAAAGTTCTAGATTCCTGTCTATTATGGCCGGGAAGCTCTGGAGGCAGGAGTGGTTTCAATCAGTCCAGCAGTGAGGAAGCAGAGAGTGATGCCTCCTGGTTCTCAATTAGGGCTCTACTTTTTATATAGTTCAGGGTGCCAGCCCAGCCAATGGGGCTGCCCATTCTAGGTGCTGTGAAGTTGACCACCAACATGAACCACATGCTCTTTACACAGCTCTCACCTGTAGGACTGTGTTCCAGCCGGGGCCAAAGGTGGAGAGACACAGACAACAGTCCTGGGAGGTGAGGAGCTGTGTTGTCAATAGTCAGTATATATTATCAGCCACATGTTTTTCTCAAATCAAAAGACATCAACTGAATATCTTGTAATTTGTTTACTAAAAACAAAAGTGCTGCCGAAGCTATGAGAAGGAAATTAAGTTGATTTCATACTTAATAGCAACTCAAACTTCTTACAGTAAAAGCCAAGCAAAAGATTTTATTGTAAATAATGAATTTGAAATGACACAAAGATATATCACCCCACAAAACTACAGCCAATACGGGGTTTTGGATGAAAAATAAATGCTCTGTTTTTAGCCACTGCAGGCCTTTTACTTTCATCTGCTGACTATACAAAACCCACTTTAACGTAGTGATGTTTTTCTATTCTTTCCTACATGTATAATTAATTTATTGATTATTTAATTTATTCACTTCATCTATATTTATTAAGTTCCTTCTGTGGGGCACTGAGAGCTGCAGGTGCATGTAAGACATGCATTTCAGACCTGAAGAGCAAAGATCTATGTAATTTGGCAACAATTGATGTATTTCCCTTACATAATGATTCCTTTTTTGCCATGGAGAGTTATGACCTTGAAATTCTCTTAGCCTTATGCCTTATTGTTTCCAGGTAAAAGGACAAGGCCATGCTTTGAAATATGCACACATCCACACAATCAAGTTAATACCAATACGAAGAGAAAGAGGAGGGGACTACATTCACCAGTTGACAGTGTGCCAGGGCGCATCTCAAGTTCATTAGACCTGTTTTTAGCCTAAAATGTTCCAAATAATAATTAATAGAAAAGAAAGCCTAGAGCTATACGAAATATCAACTTGGGTTGAAGTTCAGATTCTCAGTTTCATTTTTGAGTTTTAATAAGAAATACCAACCAGAGGCCCAAGTGATATTAAAAAATAAAGTCTAAGTTGCTGTAGTGCTGACTGACATCCATCAGAATCCTCCTAAGAAGCTCTAGACACAGGGAAGGAGAAGCCCATGCTGAGCCTTCCACACACAGCGTCTGTGTGGTTATATCTGATGAGGTTATTGTTTTCACTAGTAATGCCAGAGAAGCTCTGCAGCATCTTTTGTCTGTAAATAAATCTTCTAAGATAACCAGAGGCATGGCATATATTAGAAAGAAGGGTTAAGACGCTGTCTCTTGGGACTCCCCAGCATTTTCTGAGCATTTTCTGTGCAAGCATGAGGACCTTGGAGGGCATGTGACCACAGTCCTGTTTGTGTGGGGCATGGGGTGGACATGGGAAAATCACTGAGGCTTGCTGGTCAGCCAGTCTGACCGAAAATCTACAAGCTCCAAATTCAGTGAGAAAAAAAAAAAAAAAAAACACTGCGACTTCTTGTTTTTGTTTGTTGAGTTAGGGTCTTGCTCTAACCTAGGCAGACCCAGAATTCATTACCCAGTCTATTTTCAGGGTGGATTTGAACTCCTGGGAATCCAGCAATCCTCCTACCTCAGCCTCCTGAGTGCTGGGATTAAAGGTGTGCACCACCACACCCTGCTTCCTGTGACTCTTTGGAATATTTTTGACCCCAAGTTTGTCAGTGAGCAATAGATCAAAGGGGCTGCATCATCACCTGACGAGTGGAGACTATCTTGGTTCTAGAAGGTTCCTGTGGTGGGGGCTGGTGATGTAGGCCCTGACAAAACAGCATCCATGCTAAGACTGGGTGCTAATGCTTCCGGACTTTGAGGATGCCCCAGAAGCTTCCCGTGATTTCAGGTTTCCCCTCTGTTTAAGTGGGGCTAGTCCTAATAACTTGAATCCCACAACATGACCAGTGAGAATTAAATGTATCAAAATCAGAAATCTTAGAATTAAGGAACACACCATGCATCAGAGTACTAGTTATTTATGCTTTACGACAGAGTGTAAGACCCAGTAAATTAAGGCTTGGGATCAAGCTACGTGAGGCAAGTGAGGAAGAGGATATAATATTATAGATTAGAATAGAGACAGGAGCATTGTTTCAATGAAGCAAATGTATGTCTATGTGCTGGTAAATGGAGAAGGCGCAAAAGAGGGTTTTGAGCCTTGAACCAGGTATGCAGCTTACTGGGGCACAGGCAGAAGGGAACCTGCAGGCATGGAGTGGGATCTGTTAAGAAGTAAGAACACCAACGTGGTAGGACTTTAAAAATCTATGCTTTCACCAGCTTCTGAATTCCCTGTCTAATCAGTAACAGCTTATCAAGCATGAGATGGGAGAGAAACAATCACTGAGGCTCCAGATGGAAACGTTTAATGCAGACACAGTTTGCAGGATGCATATAAATTGCAAGCAGGGTGGGTATTGGCTAATCTGCTGAATAAAAATTATTGAATTTGTTCTATGTTAATTAATGAGTAACTGAATTTCTGATACCAAAACATGTTTAACTCTTTCCCACAAAGTCAACTGAAAGTGGCTTTGCAGATAAAGTCAGTATTGTGATTGTTAGTTTCCTAAATCATCTAATTATTTCACAGTCTGTTTGTAGCCAAGGTGAAATCTTCTATGCATGCTATCCAGCTACGCTGCACCCCTGGGAAGAAATGTGTCAAATTACTTAATTATGTAGCATACACTGGAGAAGAATATAAGTATTATTTAAGGTGTTTAGAACTCCTTGAGCAAAGAAAAAAGGTAAAACAGATGCCATGGACAAGATTGGTATATTAGCTCCTGGTCATGATTAATAAGGAGCCTGAGAATAGAAGGAATGGTAAGGAACAGAGAGTGGAGTGATATGTTTCTCTGTGCATTTATGTCACTGCAATTTGCATAAATTCTGTCATGTTTTAATTGACCATATTTTATAGCACAGATAGCATGTGTTGCATATTCCAGGATCATTGTAGACATCACTCAGTGAGGCCTCACAGCAGCCCTCTTATGTGGGTATTTTTCTTGCTCCCATTTTATAGCCAAGAGAAGTGAGGCTCAGAGCACATTGTTTAGCTGAGAGTCAGCTGGTATTGAAACAATCTAGCTGCAGGGTCCTTTGTTACTGAGCAGCCACAATAGCTGTGTATCTAGGGAGTAATTAAATCAAGTCTCTAGATATATACATCACATACATCACAGTATACTATGGCATACATCATAGGCAGTAGTGCCAAAGTGCTAGAAAAAAAAAACATTTTGCTTGTTTTTAGGTTACCTTTTGGTTAATAGGGGCATTTTGCATCCACTTTGAAATAGGACACCATACCCATTACTGTTATTTTGAATTCTATTTATGAAGTTTGAGGAAAAATCACAAGCCCATCTTTCATTTTCACAGAATATAATGTGAAAATTAAAATCTGCTTTGAGGGCTGGAAAGATGGATCCATGGATGAAGTACTTGCGACTCAAGCATGAGGAACTGTTTGGATCCCCAGCACCCACATAACAAGCTGGATGTTTGGCCTGACCACGAGCTTCTGGGATCCCAGGGTGCTTACAGCACAAGAGGTGGAAATGGGAAAATCCACTTGAAGCTCGAAAACCAACTAGCCTGTCTATTGCTGTAGTTAACAACATGGGAGTCCCTCCCACAAGGTAGAAGGCATGGGAAGACAGCCCAAGTTTACTAACTTCAACACATATGAACATGCATGCTCGTGTGTGTGTACGCGTGCACAGAGAGAGAATGCATGTAGATATTATTACAAGTACAGAATATTTAGTTTGGGTTCTGGGAATCTGGGATCTGGGAATTGAACCTAGGGCCTCAGACATGCTTACCATGTGTTCTCCACTAAACTCCACCTCCAGACCCCCCCCCTTAGCTTTCTTCCAACAAGTAGGAGTAGGAATTCCAGCCACACACAATTATGCAGCCAAAGCCTCTTATTGATTACCATTGTGAAAACGCAGAAATAAAGAGCAGTCTTTAAACTGTTTGTTTTCATTATAAAGAACACTAAAGCTGAGCTACAGAAGCAATAGGGCTATGATGGATAAACAACAGAAAGGCTTATTTATGATGGGAAAATACTCCTTATTCGGGAGTTAGATAAGGCATATTTTCTAAGTCACTCAGTTACAACACCTCATAATATCCTTGGGAGGAAATGTCATCAGTGTGCTTTAAGGAAAGTAGGCAAGGAACACATTCTTTACAGGTCAGCTGATGGGTTGGCATCACATCCATGTAGTAGATGCTTCCAGAAGAGAATCCATGAAACAGGAACAACTGCTTTGACCTTACCAGGCTGGGTTTCTTCTTCACTCTCATTTTGAAATTATAAATCTCATATTCTTTTCAGTAGTCAAACCAGAACCTCTCTTAAAGTGGAAAATATAAATAGCTCAATATTTTCTATTACTGATCGACAACACCCATACTATTGAGAAATTTACAATGACACAGAGTACCAATGAGAAACCTCATCCAGAAGTCTTTTCTTAAATTTCATCATTACACACTAAATACATTTCATTACCAATTAAAAAACACAGCCAATTCAGTGTCATTTTGAAAATCTCAACTAATTTCACTTAGCCATGAATTAAAATTAAAACCTCATAATTTAAAACCTGATGTTATTTCATATTATTCACCTGCCATTATCATTGTTGATGTGGAATGCTTTATGGATGTTACCCACTTCCCAAACTAGAAAGACTAGGATTTTTATGAAAAAGCATTCCTGCTCGGTGATGTGCATTATGATACTGTTTGCCTGCGTGTGACCACATATGGAAGGAATACTTTAGGTTCCAGACAAGGGCAGATTCAAGCAAAGAGAGTTGAGGCAACGTGACAGGATACCTTAGGCTTGGCAGTTACTAAATTTAAGTTATAAGAATAATAAAATAAGTTTCTGACACAGTTATTTCATCCAATTATGCAACCAAATATTGTTTACTCACACAAAACAATATCAAGTTACCTAAGTTGAGAGCATTTATACTTAACAGAATATTTATTAGTGGATCTATATTTCCTCTAAATAAGAAATTCACAAATTTCACAATTGTGAAGTATCATTTTAAAACCTGCCTAGAACCAAATAATCTAGAATACTGCTTTTCTATATATTTATGGGTTTGACACTTCCTGAAACAGTCAAGCCATATGGAACTTTTCTTCAGTCTAATACAAATCCACATGACATATCTCTGAACAGTTGGGATATAAATGCAGTGTCTTCAGACATAAGTATTAAAACAGTGCTTTAAAATAAAGCAAACTATCTTTAAATGTGCCAAGCACAGCTATTAAAGAAGTTCACGCTTTGAATTCTCCCACCTGTGGGTTCTGAGAATTCTCAGATATTCTACTTCCAGTGGAAACCTCTTCGCAATAAAATAAGTCAGAGCACACATGTCCTGATCTATGGTGCAATTTTATTTCAAGGAACCATAATAACGTCATTAAAAAGAGCAGTATCATTTTTAATTTGATTTTCATTTTGACTTATCCTGCCACACTGGCGACATTTCCATTAGTTCCCATCACTGTCCACATGAAGTTTTCCATCAAAAGCATTTGGAAGAAAGGAAGGAAAATGGGAAAACAAATCTCTAAATCAGACACAGCTTTAAAATCATGAACATGGCTTCTTTTTGTGCAGGTGGCTACCATTGATTTCTTAATCAGCCACTGGCCACCTATATACATACCAAAGGTATCAGAACACACCTTATGGGGGATGCAGATACTGAGGTATGATGGGCTGGTCACTGTGTCCATGCAGATGGGAGAAATGAACAGAGATTATTTTGTGATCAAATGACTCACACCATCTGCAGAGAGCCAACAGAGTGCTGTTACTTGCCTATTTAAACTCATTATAGGAGGAATCAGGATGAAGGCAGACTAGAAGCCACACGGTGTCCCCGGGGGAATAGAGGTTAGGGTTTTTAGCTGTGATCCAGGCCGTGGATGCAAGCAATACCAGGATCCCGACTTTGGACACTTTCCAGCAACAGATTCTACTGATTGTAACCCACAGCAAACATAAGGGCGCACCAGAGGCAGTGAGTACAACAGCCCAGCCGGCAGGACCTGCCCCAGGGGTCTGAGCCGCTGACTTCCTGCCCTGCCAGGGCCCAGCCTGGCAGCCTTCCCGCCCTGCCGGTGCCGGCCCAGCCGCCTTCCAGCCCTGCCAGTACCCGAGCTGGCCACCTTCCCACCCCTGGACCCGGCAGCTTACCCACCCAGGGTCCAGGCTGCTTTCCCACCCCAAGTCCCAGCTGCTTTCCCATCTGGGACCAGCTGCCTTTTCTGTCCAGGGAACCAAGGCTGCCTTTCCTGCTTGAGGGACCAGGGCTACCCTCCCCTGCCCAGGGAACAGTGGCTTCTTTCCTGTGCAAACCCAGCAGCTACTTCCCCCGCACTCGCGCACCCAGGCAACCCATGGCTGGTTTGCAGAGCCCTGGAACACAGCGGCTCCATTCCTGTGCCTGGGGAGTCCAGTGAACACGATCCCACACCTGAGGAGCTCAGCTGCTCCTTTCCAGTGCTCAGATATCTCAAAGGCATCCCACCAACCACCTCAAGTGGAATCATAATGGGCAGACCTCAATAGAAGAATATTACACCAGCTGAGGAAAACATGCCTAATGACATCAACAACACACTTAAAGGGAGAGAGCAGAGGCAGGCCCAGGAAGACACGACACTTAACCCTGATTATACTGGCACAGATCCTAAGGAGAACTTAATGTTAGTCATGCAAGAAAAGATGGACCAATATATTGAAAGAGTACAAAGTCAGCTTATTAGCTTGGCCACCAGGATTAATATAATGGAGGATAACCAAATGGACATCAGAAGAGACATATCAGAACTAAAGGCAAGCCAGCAAACTGAAGGTATCAAAAAGCAGCTATCCAAAGTAACCAAAGACATCTGTAAATATAAGAATGACTGTTAGGAAGAAGTAATGAAATCGAAATCAAACCTGGAAATGAAATCACATCTCAACAGGATGATAGAAGCAACCCAAAAATAAGTTGCAGAAAACAAAAACCATATTGAAATAATAAGAACATCCCTAGAATCTCTTACCAACAGGATTAATCACTGGGAAAACAGAACCTCAGACATGGAGAACAGAACAGAGGAGAATTCGAGAGAATCAGAACATTGACAAAATTCAAAAGAGCAAGTGAACAAACTCAAGGGAAATGTGGGATACTATAAAATGACCCAATCTCAGGATCATGGGGATCCCAGAAGGAGAAGAAAACCAAACTAGGGACATATAAAATATTTTCAACAGAACCATTCAAGAAAACTTCTCATACTTGGCAAGAGATATTCCTGTACAGCTAAGAGAGATACAGAGGAATGCAAACAAATTGGACCAAAGGAGGAACACCCCAAGACATATCTTAGTTACAATGCCAGACATTGAGGATAAAGAGAGAGAGATTCCTTAGAGCAACGAGAGAAAGGAAACTCACGTATAAAGGAAAACCCATCAGAATCACATCAGACTTCTCCACAGACACTTTAAAAGCCAGGAGAGCTTGGAACTAAAGCAATTCTAGGCCTAAAGAAGAACGGATTCCAACCTAAACTACTCTACCCAGCAAAGTTATCCATCACAATTGATGGAGGAATTAAATTATTCCACGAGACTAATCAGCTTTACAATTACTTGAGCACAAAGCCAAACCTTCAAAAGATACTTCATGAGATATCCCATGCAGATGAAACAAACAACCAACCCCAGGAAAGGAAAAGAGAACAAGCAAGGTAACACGAAAGAGATAGCAGCAACAGCTCAGATACCAACCTCCATATTCTCTACAACATGGCAAACCTCACAGTTATAACTTTGAATGTAAATGGACTCAACTTTCCTATAAAAAGACACAGAATAGCAGGTTGGATTAGGAAAATGGACCCTTCCATCTGTTGCCTTCAAGAAACACACCTTATCGCTAAAGACAGTAACCTACTGAGTAAAAGGGTGGAAAAAAATTTCCAGGCATGTTGGAAATCCAGAACTTCCTAGAAACAAATGATAATGAGGACACAACCTTGAGACAGAGGCCTAATTTCCCGAACCTACAGAGAACTCAAAAAAATTAGTTAAAAAAAAAAAAAAAAGCAAACTGCCCCCTCACAACAGAAAACCAACAACAATCATTGCTGGTGAGGATGTGGGGAAAAAGGAACCCTCATTCACTGCTGGTGGGATTGCAAACTCGTTCAACTGCTATGGAAAGCAGTGTGGAGATTCCTAGACAGAATGGACATAGATCTACCAATGGACCCAGCTATCCCTCTACTAGACATCTACCTGCAAGATGTTACATCTCGACACAGAAACATTTGTACAACTATATTTATAGCAGCTCAATTCATAATAGCAAAGAATTGGAATCAACCCAAATGCCCATCCATGGAGAATGGACAGCGAAACTGTGGTATATTTACACGATGGAATTTTACTCAGCTGAAAGGAAAAAATTACTTATCAAAAATTAGGAAAAAATGGTCTGACTTTGAGCAGATCTTACTAAGTGAACACTCAAAAGAACAGAGAATCAAATGCCGCATATTCTCCCTCTATGTGGTCCTTACACAGGATAACCATAAACTCTAAGAAGACTAGTAGAAAGAAGTGAGAGTTTATGAATGAGGGGTAAGGGATGGGGGAGGGGAATGGCTTAAGCATGAGGCTAAACCATATAGGTTCAAAAACATAAAATCCTCACGAGTGTACTGTAACCTGTTGAGAAAGTAGTGGGCGTTGACTGGCAAGAGGGGCCATGAGTGGTATGGGAGAGAGTCTAAGCCTATGAATAATTTGATCAGTCTGACAACCCCTGGTTCCAACCACCGGTTCCTTCCCTCACTGAGCTGTTGACCAAAGCGACCCATGAGGTTCCAACAACAAGATAGAATTCTGTCAAAGCTTTTGAGTGCCCTCCTCAGGCCTGTGGCAAAACCCTGTTGCTGAAGAAACCACAGAATGTCATAGTCCAGAATCGAGAGACCCTTCGAGGTCAGGAATGATATCCAGCCCTCAGAAGGCAGTTAGTGTAGTGCTGGAAGGCACTGCATAGGATGCCAGGGGAAACTGATCAACAGCTGGAGTAAACAGAGACCACAGACATGAAACACAGTATTGGACATGGGTAGGCTGACTACACCTCCTACTGGGAGAGAACAGAGAACCAAGAAAGGAGCACTTGTGCAATGGAGGAGCCTGGGCCTTGGGGAGATAATCAACAACTTTCAAATTCAGCCAAATTTTCCACTTAGTGAGGGGGAGCCCTTGTCTGGAACTTGGGTTTCAGGGCGATAGGCACCGGATCCCATACTCTTGGGCTCCCAAGAAAAGATGCACTATGGGAGCTATTGACAGGGAGGCTACTAAGCATATAATCTAGGTAATGCAGAATTGTGTATATTTGTTATCCTATACTGATCTCAATCTCTGATGGAGATTGTGTTTGTATTTTTCAGGATGCAGTGAGAGAGCTGGGGCCCATCGAACCCTACCAACCGACCGTAGGCGGATAGCTGATATCCTGGCAAGAGAGGAGCCATCACAGTCATATCATGGAGGATCCATATGGAACCCCACAGAGAAGGACTGGATGAACAAAGGACCCACAGCCACAGCCATTCAATCAACACAGGATAAGCCAGTGAGACAGAAACCAACGATTTTCTACACAAAGACCCCTAAACTCACAACATTAAAGCAGCCTTAATACTCATCCACCACAACTCAGGGAACTGAGCGGAAGAGGGGTCGGAAAGATTGTGAGAGCTGTGGTCGGGGAGACTATCCAGAGGCATGACTAGGAGAACCTGGCTGAATACTAAGCTATCCATGGTCCCCTCTCACAAGGATTTATCCAGACAACCCATGGAGGAGGATATTCAGCTGATTGGGGATGGGGGAGGGGGACATCAGGGAATTGGGGGTAACAACTCATTGTTTGCTCACTAAATAATGTAACTTATTATGGACAATAAAAAAAATAAAAATAAAAAATAAAAAAAAAAACATAAAAAAACCCTCATAGTACAGTATCCAAGCACATCACACGTGGAACTCACTAGAACCAATAAAAAGATGTGGGATGATGTGGAGGGAAATGTGCTTGTTTTGGAAAGTGGCCAATGAAAATGTTGGTTGTGGCTTAAGTTCCTCATCAGAGCGAAATGCTATGGACTGGAATGGCGACTCCAATGTCCTCCATTACAAAGTTATCAAAGTCAAATCACTTTCTTGACTGAAAAACTATCACCTCTGTGAACACAAGGCCTGGCTTGGAGCTAACTGTTCTGTGATGCTGTTTGGCTTGATAATTCCTTTCTAACTGGGTCTCCTTGAGGTCTACACATTCCTTCATTCCTTGCCTTCCTCCTTTCAAAAACTAATACATGCAAAGGCCTCTTAGACCTCAAGTTTACTAATTTGATGGACTGTAGTTTAGAATTCATCTTTTTAAAATATGTTTATTATTGATAATTGGATACATTGTATGAGCAAATCTTGTGATGGTACCCCCATTTCTCTCCTCTGTGTCTCCAACCCACTGGGGACCCCTCCAATCTCTCAGCAGCATCCACCACTGGTCCCCATTTCTTGGCCCTCCCAGCTCGTCAGCTGCATCCCTCATTTTACATCTCTCAGGCTGGCTGCCAACTCCTGTCTCCTATGAAGGTCATGTTTATTACTCAGACATGGGACTTGACGCTCTCATGGGTTAGCCTTGGATGCCCTCTTCTTACTGTCTATTTGCACCTTTGGAGACTGATACACATCTTGACTCCAGTAAACTCTCCTGTGTGCATGTGAATTACAAGTGAGTCATTCTCCCTCCATGCTGAGTTTGTTCATGACTCGTCTAGATATCTTCTAAATCTTTTGCTGATACTGTAAAGACCTTCCATTCCAATATTTTTAAAAAATTGTCATTAATTCTCTACTTTCAGTCCCTCATGCTGCACATACTTCTCACACCAGACGAGCAACTGGGAGATGTGTCCAGAATTCTTGCCCATCAATTGCTCAGATTGGATCCCTACCAATTCCCATAGAAATTGCCTCCATTTCTTAAGTTCTTACTATTCCCACTGTGCTGTTATTGCCCAGCCTTGGACGTCAGTCCTGTCCTTCTGATTCATGTTCCCAAGCTCTGTCCTCGCTCCTAAGATTCCTTGTTTAGCAGCCACAGCAAAGCTAATGCATAGCAGATACGACCATGATGACTGTCTCCCTCATGCCCTCAGCCTCAAAGCAACACACATGCTGCTTAGGACACTTCAATGTAACATGTTGGGCCTCTAATGAAATCAAAGTAAATAAAATAACATAAGACAGTAACACGGCTCATAAAGCAAATGGCATTAGCTCCTCAAAATTTCTATTCCACAATAAAATTCTCCAGCCTCGTCTCCTGCCGATGCCTCTGTCCAAGTTATATTTCTCCATTGTGTGATAAAATACCCAACAAAAGCAACATAAGGATGGAAGGCTTTATGTTAGCTCACAGTTGGAAGGCATAGTCCTTTCTGGTAGGGAAGACATAGCAACAGGAACTTGAGTCAGCTGGTCACACTGAACCCATAGTCAGGAAGCAAAGAAGGGTGTGTGCTGGATGCTAAGCTCTCTTTCCCCCAGCTCATCCACTGCTGCATCCCACAGCCCACAGCCCACAGGGGAAATCGTCCTACCTCAGTTAACCTCATCTAGAAACACCTTCATAGACATGCCAGGGGTTTGTCTCTTGGATGATCCCAAGTCCTGTTCAGTTATAAATCAATTTTACCCATCACAAGTTCACCCCTTTTCAACTCGGCACCCAAATTGGATACTTTAAGCTATATCTTGCTATGCTTGGTCCCCGGATGTTTATGACTGTTTCTGACCACTTCATAATGCAAAACCCATTCAGGTCTTCTCTTGACATCCAGTTGTGTTTAATAGTCAGGGAAACTATTCAAAAGTGGTAAATTCAGTGTCCCTCCTGAGATTTGGGGCAATCATTTACCTGTAAGCTTCTATTATATCACAAAACAACTTATGTACTTCCAAAATACAATGGCACAGAGCAAACATTCCCATTCCTCAAGAGATGAGTGTTGGGGGGTGGTGGGCAAAACCGAAATCCCACAGAGCAAACACCAAATCAGCTCTATGTCCAACATTAGGGCTTGAATACCCCAGGATCCTCTAGCTCTAGTGCCTGCCTTGCACACACAGCCTGTCTTGCAGGCAGCTCCACCTGTTCACTGAAGCTTTCTTCAGCAGTGATCTCACTTCCCTGGCTCTTCCAGCATTCCAAGATTTTCACTGTAACTGGAGGCAGCTTCAGAGCTTCATGCAATGGTCTCTTAGAGCCTCCTGGATGAGATTCTAACCATGCTCTGTCCTAGTTCTCCTCTTTCATTGATCTATTTCCTGCCCCCAAATAGTCTCTCCTTCAGTGTTCTTGATACAATTATACTTCTGTATCCCCATCCTTGACCTGTAGAACTCTTCTTTCCCTCGTCTGCTCCCCTTATTCCTTCTTACTTTCCCTGTCTAATTCCAGGTCTTACATCTACATGTCCATACAAAGCAACATAAAGCTTAAATCCACATTCCACATATGAAGAGAAAACTAGGAAATTTGTCTTTCTGCGTATGGCTTATTTCACTTAACACAATGATCTCCAGCCCCATATGATTTCCTAAAACCATCATAATTTCACTCATCCATATTCATTCACCTACTGATGGACATCTCAACTGGAACCTTATATGAGCTCTTGTCACTAGTGTGGTGGGGAAATTGGAAGTGCAGTGTCTCCGTGAAACACTTCTGTGTTGATCCTCCTGCCCAGAGCGAGGTTCTATCCTTAGTGCCTCATGCAGAGTGGATTCTTTGTCATTTGTATCGACTAAAAGAACACTGAGTTCTTTTAGTCGATACAAACAAACAAAAGTGGTTAATACAGAACTCCCAAGAATGCCCTTAAATCTCTTAGTCCCCTGTGTAATACTGCACAGAGCAGTCACTCAATCACTCAGTAACGTGACTCTTCCTTCATCCAATGCTCTCTGCCTCCCTCACTACCCTTCAACCTTTCTGCTCCTGATGTGTCTCATTCTTACTCATGTTACACATCTCATCTGAATCATCAATTTTCCTCCATGGCCAGGGAATATTTGTTAAATGAATGATGGCCCTATTAAGCATTTATTGATTGCTATAATTAGGTCCCAGGCAGCACACTACAGCCTGGGGTTCCAAAAATTGATATGAAACTTTCTCTGCCATGTGGATCTTGTTTTGTCTTTGGAGCTAGCAGTCATGGGGAGAGATAATTAAAGCACAGTATAAACGGCGCAACAGAGGAAGGACCCCCTGCCTGTGGGAAGATGCACAGGAGAGTCCCCGCCGTTGCGGTGACACAGTGTGGTGGGAGGAATGTGCATGTCTTTTTCTCCTCAGGATAATCTGTTTTCCACTGGGTTATACACTTAACCACATTGCCTTACTGCTTGTTAGAAAGAAGCAATAGCCGTGATTTTATAACATTGTAGGTGACTTTCTCTTATGGAGAAAATCTTGCTAAACTCTTTGAAGGGCCATTTGCAGATGAATTCCTAGGCCCCTGAGCATCAGTTACAAGGCCCAGCAGAATAGCTTTACAGAGAAAAATGAAAAGCCCTGGTTCTGGCAGAGCTACTTGAGAGATCCAGGAGACGGAGACATGGAGGGAGATCTAATGAGGCCCTGGGAGACAACGGAGGGCAAATTATCATGTACTCTGATCCTGAGCCTGAGGAAAGACACACACACACACACACACACACACACACACACACACACACACACACACAAACACCATGTCTCCAGTGTTAAAGTTTTTCACTGAAAACAGAACTCTGCTAGAAACCCACCCTCTGGGAAAATCCTCCTCTCATTATTCCTGAGAGCCTTCAGTTGATTCCAGGGAATATGAGATTCTGGTTCTAAGATTCCAAGGAGACATACAAGCATGGAAGCTGGTCTTCCTTCTCAGATCTCACATTCCTGTCCTCTCTACTCTTGGCTGAGTGCAAGACTCTGCAATTCAGTTCCAAGTGGCAGGCTCTCTAAGGTTCCCAGATCCCATCCTGCACATGAGCACCCCAGCTCTGTAGAAATCAGGGTTAGTGCCTTAGCCTTGGGTGATCTGATTACCCGACCATTCATCCCCATGATCCCTCTCATTATAGGATGAGCACGTTGGCCTCTCAGAATTCCCCACATATTGACGTATTAAAATGTGTGGTTAATACAGTGATATTACCTTAGACACAGACAGTCAATGTATGTATTAGGCTCCACAAGAATTCCAGGCCATTTTCCCTGGAAAGCAACAAGTCACTTCTCTACTTCGGAGTGCATCCTGTTTAACATATGTATTTGATTGTTCCAGATAAATCCAGTCACTTTGAAAAGATGGCAATTTCCATGGAAAAAGAGACTGTGCCATCTACTTAATTTCTATCTCTGCTTGTAGCTAAGCAAACATATTTTCTTTAAGGTAAAATCCAAAGCACATGAAATTGCAATGTATGAAAAGCACAGAACAGAGCTGGCCTATTTTGTTTCAGGTTAAAAAGAGATTTTCAAGTAAATTGCATATTGGGTTTTCATTAATGAAAACAAATGCTGAAGGGGCAGATGTATCACAGGTCTTATTTCTAGCCAAAGCTGTCAGGGTTCTTGTAAAAATCCCTTTGGGACAGGGAGATTACTTCTCCAATGCTGTGCCATGTAGTTCTACAGCCACCAATAAAAATGTGGTCATTTATATTTAAATTTAAATTGGTTAGGATTAAATAAAATAGGGCCAGATATGGGGTGCATACCTCTAATCTCAGCACCCAGAGACTAAAGGCAGGAGGATGGAGAGTTTGAGGCTGTCCTGGGATCCTAGCAATACCCTGTATTTAAAATATGTGAATTGGGTAGACTTCAGTGATAACACACTTGCCTCACATGCAGGAGTCCCTGGGTTTAATCTCTAACACTTTAATTTCAAATCAATCAAAATTCATGAAATAGAAACACAGACCCAAGTCACAGAAACCACACTTTAAGTGTTCAGTGACTCGTTTCTGGCTATTACTGTGTTGGATCTAGAACTTTTAATATCGCAATGCTGCACGTGGCTTCATGTAGCATATTTCTCCGCTCATTGACTTCTACTGCATAACCACTGCTGTACATATTAGAAAGGGACTTTGAGATGAGACACTAACAAGTCTTGAATTGCTGGATTTATAATTATGAACCTGGGCCGAGTCTTCATATATTTACATCTTTGTTCACCCTGGCTGCAACAAGCATTAATTGCAAGATTTCTCGTCACTTTCCTTGCCTTCCTTTCACTGTTTTCTCATTCCACAAATCCCTCAGAACTGTCCTATTATTTGTTCCTCAGCAAATCACATTGATTGGGAAAATAAAATTTAAAAGAATAGGTAGGGGTTGTGTGAAGGCAGGATTCTGAGGTTGCCCCTATGATTCCCAGAGGACCTGCAAATGCGGTGATTGGTCTGTTGTGACCATGTCACAGAATAAGGCTGGCTGAGGGGATTCTGCAGTTGTAATGATAGTTCTACTGCAGTGAGGGGTCAGCCAGGGAAGCAGAGCCAGGAGGATGCATGGGCGCTGAGATTTATCTCAAGCATTTTCAGGAATGGCTAGAAGAATGTGGCTTCCAAACAGGCCACTCTCTTGGGTGAAAAACTTGGCCACATGCAGAGTTTCTTCTTCCTCAGCAAAACCTCCTCTCTTCTTTTTTAAGTTTTAAGCTTTTAAGTTATTGGATAAAGATCATGCAGATAGCTGTGGATAACTTTCTCTACTTAAAGACATTTTTTTTAAAAAGGAGAGTTACCTAAGGCCTAAAATATGTTTATAGCAACATCTAGAGCTATGTTTAATTCACTAAGTGGAGTTTATAGCCTTGCTCCATGGACATGTAAAACTGGCTCTCCCAGGTCCTTTTCTCAGTTGATTTCATGAGGCTCAAAAGGGTAATCATGACTGGGTGTACCCCATAAAATAGGACATAGGAATTTGATATTTGCAAGAGAGAATCATCCATTCTCCCTGCACATGAGACCATACTGTAAGTTCTCTGACTGCATGAGAGGTTTTGATAGTGATTTTGAGCTCAGCCTTTGCTGGGATCATCCCTGCCTTGAACTTCATTTGTAGTATTGTGAGATCTGAGCAGAATGTGTAGCTTAGGTGTGTTCAGACACCTATTCCATGGCCATAGCAAAATAATAAATGCAATATTTTAGCCATAAATTTGTAGGCATTTTCAATACAGCATGGGACATACATAAAGGAACAGAAAAAGATCATAAATCAAGGGTTTAAAGTATATGTTGGACTTATAACTGAACTGAAGGAATTTCATGAATTGTATCAAGTAATTGTCATATAATTATACTCTTTGCCAACTGAAAGCACCCTTTTATCACCTTTAAAGCTGAACAAACTAAAATGAAAAGTGATGAAGTATCTGGTTCTATTCCAGAGTCTAGATTCTGTCTTCATATGGACACATGAATTATGTAGGGCATGGGGCTTTGTGATTATTCACTAAATGCTGATATGTATATGTATGTATACATAAATATATATATATATATATTATATAATGTAATACACACATATAGATATTTATCCTAAAAATATGAATTCAAAACAAATTCATTGTGGTAACTATGACCTAAATTTTTCTGTCTCTTTCTGAAACTCATATCTTAAAATGTAATCCCCAGTGGAGCTGGAGTTTGGAAGAGGGGTCTTAAGAAGGAGGAGAAAGTCATTCGGTCACGAGAGCAGAGTTCCTTATGGATGAGATTAGAGCCCACATAAGAAGAGGCCAGAGGGTAGCTTGTTCTCTTTCTACCAGTTGTGAAAACAAGAAGTCTATAATCTGCAACCTGGAAGAAGGCCCTCATCAGGAACTCTGATCCCTCGTCTCAGACCCCAGCTTTTAGAACTGAGAGGAATGAATCTCTGTTGTCAATAAGATTCCATTTCTATAGCACTTTGTTTTATGGGTCTAGGCTGTAGGAGGTGTGTAGGGTAACAGTATGTCTAAGTAAAAAAAAAAAAAAAAGAAAGAAAAAGAAAAAAAAATCTACCACCATGGTTTACTGTTAGGTTAAAATGAACCTATTTTTCAAGTTAACTATTTTCCCATTGTTATGAGTTTGTATACTCTGCTCAAATTCAATTTCTCAGAAAGAGAAACAATTTACAATTTACAGTCTCTGTGAACATAAGCACCTCTGGTCTCTAATTGTCTGAACACAGTAAGGTTAGTACACCCAGAGTCAATCTCTTGTAAATGCTGTGTGGAATTTATGACATATAACACATAAGAAAAAGTTACAAGATGCATCTATAAGACAAAAACAATTCACCTTGAGGGACTGCTGAGTTTTTAAATAAGGGTAGCTTCTAAGTGTGGTGACTTGCTACAATCAAGAGTGCTGAAGGAGAACAATCTGTTCTGTTACCTGTACTGTTTTCTTCCCAGTTTAGGCAATGAAAGGTGAGTTTTAAGTCTATACTAGTAACAGAACTGAATGACATAAATTCAGAACTGGCATTGATAAGCTAGAAGTTAGATTCTTCTGATATCATGAGTTTTGTTTAAAGAACTGATATGAATGGTTGACAGGATTTTTCTGCCTTCTAACGCAATAGGCCTATAATTATATATTCTATATATATTATATATAATATATATAATACGAATATATAATTATATATACATATAATTCTTTTTAGGATAATACATGCATATGTATATGTGACCATTTGCCCATCAAGCTTGTTTGCAGGCATGGAGTGTCTATTCTTAGACCTCAGAAGTAACTTATAATGTGTTTTCCTACTGTTATGTTTCCATTATGAGATGTCGCCAACAGCCTGGACACTCATTTTGCCATTGGCGACAATACTTTGAGATACTGTGAAGCCTCTAGAAGGTAGAGTCTGTCATCAGTCACCGAGGTCGGACCTTGGAGGTTGCACATGAACCCTGGTGCAGATCTGAGTCTCTGCCTCTTGGTCCTCCATGCTGTGAACAGCCTCTGTCTCACGCTCCTACTGCCACAGAGGTAGCCACTCCACCAGGCTTTCTACACTCTGAAACTGTGAGCCAACATGTGTCCTCCCTGAAGTTGTCCATGTCAGGAAATTTGGTTTTAGTGATGGAAAAGTGGCTTCTACATCTGGAACACGACTACTCCCACCACCTCATGCTTTAGGTTTTGCAAAGGAGATGTGGATCAGGCCTGCAAATCTAGGGTATAAGAAAAATTTCCACTCTTCTTTTCTTAAATAACCTGACTGTTGAAATCTGAGTGAAATTAGAAGTTTATTTCTGATCCTTTCCATTTTCTAAAGAGAAAATATAAAAAATGGGAGTCTGTGAATTTTACATTTTAAAATACTATGGAAGAATTCTGAATCAGAGATATTTCCTATCTTCAAGAAAGTGGTAAGAGACGTTACAAGAATACAGATAAGGCAGAATTAACTAGTCATAAAATCGTAAATTCTGACACAAATTGATCATATGAGGCAAGGGGTCTAAGGGGAAAAACTCACGCCCACCAGTGTACACATGGGTCCAATTTTATGTGGCACTAATTCTGTGTTTGGTGCTAACAAATTACCACCACACTGGATTTCTGGTACCCGAGGTTCAAATATAAAAATTGGAGAAGATAATTCAACATTGTATAGGAGAATCACCCTTCCTCACATTCATGACTAGTCAGAGCGGATGTGCTCACACTCCCACCTGGTTTGCCTCAGCAGGGTTGCATTTTCTTCCAATATATGATAAGATTTGGACCACAGTCTGTAAGGGAAGACTGAATGGTTTTATTTATTTAGGAATTACTATGCCCATGCAAATTTTCCATAAATAACTATTTAATTAGAACTTAGTGGTATTAGTAAATACCTATTCTCCTCTGCAGCCTATAGACAGAGAGCATCTTCAAAAAGGAATAATTACTTATCTACAGTTGTGGCTGAGCAGGAAGCATTAGGGATCCGAGCAAGGCTCTACATTATGGTGGGCAGATTTCCTTTCATATGGACAAACTCATCTACACAGTTTTCTATAAGAAATTAGAAAATAATATATAGGACATAGTTATTTATTTTGGAGATATTCAAGGGTCACTATGGTATTTTCCATTTGAGAAGATTAAGCCTTTTTATTTATTTAGTTATTTTTACTAGAAGCTTGAGCTCTGACAATTTTGTGGAATTGGAGTGAGATTTACAGAGTATTAATTATAATGCTTCTGTCTGTCTAGACTGAAATAAAGTCAATCAAAATTTTTTTTAATATTTTATTTATTTTTTCAAACAGAGAGAGAGAGAGAGAGAGAGAGAGAGAGAGAGAGAGAACACCAGGGCCACCACCTTGTGGGTCTGGCTTATGTGGGTCCTGGGGACTTGAACCCAGGGCCTTAGGCACTGGAGGCAATTGCCTTATCCGCTGAGCCATCTCTCCAGCCCTCAAATTTTTAATAGTAGTGAAAATGGATTTTTTAAATAGGTACCCTTGTTGGAAATGGAAAGAATGATTTTCTACTTAGTATAGATCTCTCTTATTAATTTTTCTTTAAAATATATTGGCATTAATTCATCTAGGATTAACAAAATATTTTATTATACTGTCTGTGGAAAAATGTCATAAGAACTGTTAGCTAGAAATGAGAAAGAGGGTAGGGGAGGAGATAAGGATCGGGTGAGCATTCCAGAGAGTCCAGTGGAGATGCTTTGCAGATCCTATGGAGAACATGAATCTAGGAAATGGGGCCGCATATTGTCAGGGCTTTTCCCATCCTTAGGCAGATGAGGTGCTATGCTGTGATTAAACAGTCCTCTTACTATGCAGACTTCATCATAGAATGCACACTACAGAGCAGAAGGATGGGTTACTGAGGATTGTCTTCAGTTAGCTGTTTCACTGTATGTAATATATTTTTAAATTATTTGTCATGGGATTTATGACTATCAGTTTAATTGACAGAAACTTTAGTATCAGTTTAATGGTTACTGGATACACTCAGATCATCCAAAATTAAAAATTAAAATATCATATTAAGAGCGTGTTGATAAATCAGCATTGTAAAGCAATATTGTATTTCCTGTTACCTTTCTATGTCACTTGCATAGATATAAATTTTATTGTACCTTTTTACTTTTCATTTTAATTATGTATTTGCAAGGAGAGAGAAAGAGATAGAGAAATAGAGAGAGAGAGAATGGGTAGACCAAGGCCTCTAGACACTGTCAATGAACTTTAGATACATGCACCACTTTGTGCATCTGGCTTTACCTAGGTACTGGGGAATTGAACCTGGATCATTAGACATTGTAGGCAAGTGTCTTAACCACTGAGCTATCTCTCCATCCCAGATGTAATTTTATACATAGATATAAGCAAATATGATTTGCATTAATTTAATGAATTATCTATATTTCTTTCCATCTCTATTTCTCTTATTTCTTTCTACAATGCTTTGCCAAATCAAATACTCGTCTTGATTATAGAAAATTTTTAACTAATTTGATACGATTAATACTTTCATTGATTTTGATGTCACTGAGATGCCCATGATGAGGGTTGATTTTTGTTTGTTTTATTTGTTTGTTTTTGAAAATTTACCTGCATTTCATTTTTTGACCAACTCTGTGTGAGATATTAGACATTTTAAATATTTTTCCTGAATCTGCCATGGGTTTATTACTTTAATATAAACTTAGGTGTGAGCATTTGCTGTATTCTCTCTACCACTTCATTGTTTGATTTGATTGAAAAAAATCTCTTTCAGCCCTCATATTTTTTTATTTTGAGGCAGGGTCTCATTAAGTTTCCCAGGCTAGGCAAAAACACATCCAGTGCCCAAGAAGGACTTGGACTTCTCATTCTCAGCCTTCCCCTTCAGTGCAGTAGGCAGGACAGTCTGTGCCACCCGGGCAAAGGTTCTCATTTTCCTGAGATTATCCTTGTCTTCATTGATGGAACTCTGTGCTAGTGACACATAAGGAGTCCTAGTCTGTCCAAAATCTGTGCAAATGCCCTATCATTGATGTTATGTGAACTTGGTTACTACTTACCAGCAAGCTCATTTTGTACATTGGATAGATAAAATAGTGACTCATTATAGATATCAAAAGTAGGTGAGTCTAGAGGACATTATGTTCAATAAAATAATCTAAGTACAAAAACAAATATTTCATATTCTCTCTTATGCTATGCCAAAATGAGAATTGTTCTGATAGAAGTAGAAAACAGGATGGTGTTTGTTATTAGAGGTCAGAGTAACTATCTGTGAAGGAGAATGGGGAGACGATGGTAAGTGACATAGCATGTGAACATGAGGACCAAGTTCAATAATGTGTTGTATCACACATTGATGACAGTAAATCTCACTATATTGCACTCTTGATAAATGTAAAGAGTGTTAATTGTTACCACCAAAGGTCAGTACATTTGTTAATTAACTTTATACATATACTTTAAAATTTCATGTTATACATTATGTATGTGATTTTATCCATGCATTTAAATGAGTAAAATAAACTAATAAGATTTTAACAAGGAAATGCACACAGGCAGTACCTCCAATATAGCTAAATAGAACAGAACTGGAATAAGTTCTAAATGGAGATCCAACATGGTTCTAGTACTCCTGGGGAGGTCAACTTGGTAGCTCATCGCCTTCAGGCCATGTCAGGCTCCATGGCCCATTGAGGAGAATCCTAGAAAAGGACCTTCTCCGAAAGTTCAGGGAATGATATTCTGATCTGAAGTCAACTGCTTTTTAAACATCCTCAGGATGGATGCTTCATGAGCATTAGACCTCATGTTTAAAGCCGGACAAGTACTTAAAAGGGGTTTCCTTATAAAGGCTAAGAAAAGGTACCAAACAATCAGTTCAACTGTGGAAAGTACTTCATCAGCAGTGATTCAAAATCCATGTGATGAGTTAGGAAATGTGATGAGCAGCAATAGTAATAATAATAATGATAATAATAATAATAATAATAATAATAATAATAATAATAATGTCTTCTATTTGTATTTGCCTGAAACCAGGGCTAGGGTCAAGCTACCTTTGTTTAGTCCCCATGACTGATCTGAGGAGTTGGTGCTTTCTCCCTTTGTGAAGGGACAGGAACTGGAAATCATTCAAATAAACACTGCATGTGCTGTGCTTCTAAACCCAAAGAAGCATCTCATTTCATTTTCTCCTATTACTCATCATAAGGGATAATGTTATACTTCAAAGTATGTTTAACAATAATCTCTATAGTAATCTATTCAAAACTAAAAATGACATTGTGAGGCACTGGTTTACAAATCCATTGGTGACCCAGAAAAATTGTTACTTTGAAATTTGATAATAATGTATGAGAAAGTATAATTTTGCTAAAGATATACTTTATATCTTTTTAAAATAAAGAATATTATTTTATTCTTACTATGACAGTATATTTTTAAATTATCACTAGTCTAACCATTTTACATAACATCAAAATTGCAACAAGTAACAAGAATATAGAAATATAAAGCGGCTTCTTTTTTAGTTTTTCAACAATGTTTTTTTTTTGTATAAGAAAGGGATTTTGAATTGTGTTATTAGCACAAGAACACTGTGTAAATTAGCTTATTTACGACAGTTAAATAAAATAACAGGTAGCTATTTAGGGCTAATTATTTATAGCCGGACTATCTATGGGTTCATGGCTGGTTCCAGGTACCTAGTTCTGCTAGAGTAGAGTCACTGAGTCAGGAGAGGAGGGTGTGCCCTGGGGTCTGCAGGTAACAGAACCAGTATTTGTTGACAGACAGCTGCATGTATATAATGTCACAATGTGACCTTAAAATGAATGGCACTGAGACTGACTAAAATTTTTCTAGACAATGGCAAGGTGGGAACTCAGAATTAAAGTTACTGATGAATAAAGGGAAGAGTACTTGCAAGTGTTTCTGAATTTCCAATTTGAGATCCAACTAATATATATATATATATATATATATATATATATATATATATATATATATATATATTTGAAAAATCCTTTATAAATAATTTCCTAAGTTTTTCAGACTTTAGGGTAATTATATCTAAAGAATATTTTCACATGAAAAGAATAAAGCATTAGAGCTAACTTCCAAACAATCTTTTAAGTGTTCAGTACATTGTTTTGTCTAAAAGTCGCATATTAGGCAGCCAATTAGTCAAGGTTATTCATCTTGTTTAACTCAAATCTTAGGACATTCATTCATAATTACTCATTTTTCTCTCCTTCTCCACCCCTAACTATTATTTCACACTTTGATTCTATGAATTTAAATTCTTTGATAACTCATGTAAATGAAGTCATGCAATGCATGCAGTTTGTGACTGTAGTGGTTTGTGAATATTAGTGACACAATTATAGAATAATAGTAACTTGAAAAAATATAGAGAATGAACATGACCCATAATTTGACATCTCAGGAATAAATATGGTTAGCTTTATGATGTACTATTTGGACTTTCATCAAGTTGCAAGTGGATGAAATGCTGTTTACATCAACAACTTTATATTCTGCTTTTCTCTAAATATATATAGATCATAATAATTTTTGTTGTTATTGAATATTAGTCTAATAATTTATAATGACTCTTCACCATAATTTGTTCAATTACTTCCCCTTTGCCATAAATTTCAAAGAACTGTTGTTTTTATTTGAAGAGAGAGAGAGAGAGAGAGAGAGAGAGAGAGAGAGAGAGAGAGAACGCACATCAGGGCCTCCTGTTTTGGCAAACAAACTCCAGAAGCATGATCCACTCTGCACATCTGACATCCATGGGTTCTGGGGAACCGAACCCAGGCTGTCAGGCCAATTTTAATGACATTATTCATAATGTCATTAATTATAAGATTTATAATTTGCATGTTGGATTTCCTTAGATGCTATCTTGATAGGGTTAACAGTAATGATATTAAAAGATGCCCACAGATGACTATCACCTGTGTGACCACTGTAGCTGGAAACTTCACATTGTCAATCTGGAAAACAGCAAGAAAAATACCTCCACCCAAAGGATCATTATCTATTAATTTGTTATTTGTATAGAATCAAACAAAATTTCTTCTAACATTTTCTTTTAAATTTTATTATATTTATGTTATAAGAGTATATACTCTTTTATCCCCTCAACTCTGCTCTGATTTCCCTGCGGCCTCTCCTCAGTGGGATTATGGTATTCACTGTAGAGTCTTGGAGGCCTGTCAGTCTCTGAGGGGGGGGTGTAGGGGGACTATGACTCAGGGTATTCTCACCCACTCTGGGGCTCTTTCAGTCTGGCAGATGTGATAGAGGTGGCATGTCTCCTGGTGGGACAACCCATTTCTTTCACTGGCTGGGGTGGAGGAAGGCTCCAGACTTTTTCCCTCATGAACCTCTCCTTCTCATGATGGGAGCTCTCTATTAGCTTTTCTTCTGCTGCTTATTTAGCTGAACAATATAAATTCTATTAAACTCTCTATGCTTTCTCTCCACACTGGTGGCTGGAGAACTCTGTAACTCCCCATGTTCGTTAAATAATAAAGTCTCCCACTATACCTTACTAGCTTGTTGTCTATGATTTTAATTCTTTAACTTTGTAGACAAAAACTTGGGTACTCCTTAAACTTTGGGGTGCATTGAAATTTTTGCTGGGCGTTATCTAAAGGAAGATCGAGGTAGTTCCTTGCATCATATCAGACCACAGTGAATTAAAGGTAGAAGTTAACAATGGAACAGAATTCAGAAAAAACACAAAGTACTGGAGCCTGAATAATGTGCTCCTAAAAAATGATTGGGTCATCCAAGAAATAAAACAGGAAATTCAGAATTTCCTAGTATTAAATGATGACGATAACACATCATACCAGAACTTATGGGACACAATGAAGGCAGTCCTGAGGGGAAAGTTCATCGCATTAAATGCCTTCATATCAAAGACAGAAAGGTCTCAAATCAATAGCCTAACCACCCATCTAAAAGCATTGG
>PVHP010010337.1:0-47965 GCA_004024765.1 Zapus hudsonius
ACACATTAGGCTTATCCTGAGTTGGTTGAATGGCTGTGGCTATGGGTCCCTTGTTCATCCCGTCCTTCTCTGCAGGGTTCCATATGGATCCTCCACAATATGACTGTGGTGGCTCATCTCTTGCCATGGTCTCATCTTTTGGCCTGCTGTCGGGTGGTAGGGTTATATGGGCCACAGCTCACTCGCTATATCCTGAAAATTACAAATACAATCTCCATTGGAGAGTTAGAACAGTATAGGTTAACAGATATAGACCATTCTGGATTACCTAGTTTCTATTTTTAGTAGCCTCCCTGTCAGACGTTCGCATAGTGCATTTTTTCTTGGGTGCCCAAGAGTATGGGATCCGGTGCATCTTGCCCTAAATCCCCATTTCCAATCAAAGGTTCCCCTCACTGAGTGGAATATTTGGCCGAATTTAATGGCTGTTGATTGACTCCCCCAGGCCCAGGCTCCTTCATTGCATAATTGCTCCTTTCTTTGTTTGCTGTTCTCTCCCAGTAGGAACTGTATCCAGCCTATTCATGGCCGCAGACTATGTTTCATGCCAATGGTCTGTTTACTCCAGTTATCGCAAATCAGCTTCCCCTGGCAGCTTGTGCATTGCCCTCCAGCCCTACACTAACTGTCATCTGGGGGTTGGTTACCATTCCAGACCTCGCTGGGACTCTCGATGAAGATCGATGGCATTCTGTCGTTTCTTCAGCAACAGGATTTCATCTCAGGCCTGTTCAAGAGCCTTGACAGAATTCTGTCTTGTTTTTGGAACCTCATGGGTCACTTTGGTCAACAGCTCAGTGAGGGAAGGGACCGGTGACTGGGACCCCGGGCTTTCAGACTGCTCAATTATTCACAGACTTAGACATTCTCCCCTGCTACTCGTGACCCTTCTTGCCAGTTGACACCCACTATTTACTCTTTAGGTTACAGTATGCTTGTGAGGATTTTATGTTTTTGAACCTAATTTGGATTGGCCTCCTGCTTAAGCCATTCCCCTCCCCCCTTCCTTTACCCCTCATTCATAACATCTCACTTCTTTCTGTAAGTCTGCATAACGAAAACATTTATCCTGATTAAGGTCCGCATATGAGGGAGAGTATGTGGTGTTCAAGTATCTGTTCTTTTGAGTTTTTATTCTTTAACCCAACTGATTTAATGTTTTGGGTTTTAACTACAATGTGTCTTGGGGAGTTTCTTCTTTGGTTCTGTCTGTTTGGTGTTCTGTGTGTTTCTTGTATCTGAATGGGATTCTCTTTTGCTAGATTGGGGAAATTTTCCTCAACAATTTTGTTGAATATGTTCTCTATGCCTTTGGCGTGGGTTTCTTCCCCCTCTGGTATGTCCATGATCCTGAGGTTTGGTCATTTAAGTGTGTCCTATAGTTCTCTCATATTTTGTTCGCTTTCATTCTTTGAACTTATCCAAGTTTTTGTTATCCCAATCTCTTTTTTCTGCTTTGTCTTCCATGTCTGAGGTTCTATCTTCCAGGTTATTTACTCTGGTAGTGAGGGATTCTAGATATGTTTTAAATATCTCCATTTGATTTTGGTTTTCCAACAGAGCTTTTTGAGTGGTCTCCATCACTTTGTTGAGTTGCATTTTCATTTCAAAGGTTGTTGTATTTAATGCTTCCTTGTACTCATTCCTGTATTTGATTATGTTTTCATTAAGTTTAGCCAGCTGATTCTTGAGCTCCTCTGATTACTGGTTTGCCTTTAGCTCGTTTACTGTTCTAGCAAAGTCCATCTGTTTTTACTCCATTGTATTGATCCTGGTGGCAATGCTTGGGAGCTGATTCTACACATTTTCACTTACATTATCAATTCTTGCTTCCATTTCCTTTAATAATCTGGAACTAGAATCCATGCAGAGATGTCCTGAACATGTTGCCATCTCCTCCGGGGCTTGCACCTGTGCTTTTCTTTGATATTTTCATTGTGCGTTTCCTTAGTGTTGCTAGGTGAACTTGGTGTGGGCTGTCCACCTGTGTGTTCTTCTTGCATAACCCAACTGATTTAAAGTCCATGTTATACTGTATACTTTTCCTATTAATTTAAACAGCATCACAAAAAAGTCAGCTCTCTCTAATTTTTAAAATTTGTTCTTTGACAAATTCACACACACTATATATACATATATGTCTGTACATGTACATTTCATATACAGATATTTCATATTTTGATCAAATAGATCTCCTGTTACCACCTCTTATCCCCTTTCCACTGCATTCCTTATTCCCAAGTCTTTCCAGTGTAAAAACACCACTGAAGAGAATTACTCTTGTTAGCTCCTCAGAAGGGTGTGAATCTCAAAACCTCCTCCCCATCCATGAGGAAATATCAACTGCCCCTATCTTATTCAGGTAACCACAGCTTCTGTCATTTATGGGTTCAATGGCTATATACTCATCCCAACATTCTGGCTCTTACATTCTTTCTGTCCCTCTTTCCTGATGTTCCCTGAACCTTGGAGGGGATGATACTGAAGTTCCATATAGGACTAAACATTCACCAGTGACTTATTTTCAGTGCTTTTTGCAGTTATGTGTCTCCTTACTAACTGCCACCCAGCACAAAATTAAAGGTCTTAACATTAATCTGTGCCATAAATAGAAACATATTTATAAGGAAGTTTGACAACAAAATTGTTTAACAGGACTTGTGACCTCCTGGCCCCTGGGCTTTTGAGCTGGTTTATGGCACTAGATATGAACTCTATCTTGTAGAGCCTGCCTCAAACAATCAGAAAATGGTTGATTAGCATCCATAATAGTCATACTTGCGCCAGTGTGAACACTGTAGTGGTTTGAACTAGTTGTCCCCCACAACTTCATGTGTTCAGAATGCTTGATCCCCAGCTGATGACAGTTTGGGAGAAGGAGCCTTCTTGGGAGAAAGTTTGTGCTGAGGATAGACCTTGAAGGTCTACTAGCCCTTAGCCTGCCAGTGTCCAGGTTTCTACTGCTCCTCTTGCTGTTTCCACCTGCTGTGACTGAAGTGACGTCTAGCCTCTGCTCTGCCATCTTTTCCCCTGCCATCATCAAGCTTCCCCTCAAGATGGTAAGTCAAAATAAATACTTTCCTCCCATCAGCTGCTTTTGGCCAGTTGTTTTATACCAGCAGTGAGAAGATAACACCAAACATCCTATCTGGGGGGTCAATATTGTAGCACATATGGTCCACTGCTGGGTGAGACCATGGATGACTTTTCTCCTTTTGCAACCTGAACAGCATCTTCCAACACTGAAAACTAGCCAGCAGGGACAGGATTTTCAGCCCACCTGTAGCTTGATTTCTCTATGTTCTTCAACCAAAGTGAGTGGTTCTCAGCAACAGGGTCTCACCATTCAGTTCTGGTGAGCAGCCAAGAGCATTAGCAATCATCTGTATTTGGGGGAGGGAGCATCTGAAACATCCATGATTAACAACTCAGGAGACATATCCCACATCTAGTCACTACTTTTTATGTTTAATAAGCAACCCAATGCTTCAGGGAGCAGCATTATCCATCCATTCAGATTAGCTTTGTTTATTCTCTTATTAGATTTTATTTTTGATTACATTTTAATTACTTTATTAAGTAGTAGATTTCCATATCATCTGCATTTGCCTAACCCTATTCCCCACTCCTTCCTCTATACCTCCTTCTTGCCACCCTCATCATCTTAACCCCTCCTGTCTTCAGTATTCTTCCACTACCTTCATATCACTTATGTCCCACTGTCCAACTCCCTTTAACACTTCTTTTCCTTCTTGGCTCTTTCTAGCTTCCTGGTCATTATAGAGCGAGTCTTCAGGCATCTTTCTCTATCACTCATCTGCCTGGTTTTGTTCATTTTCAGTAATGGAAACAAAATGCAGAGTCACATCTAAATTTATAGAAACAATATCAGTAGAAGTAGTATTAGGATAAATATGCCTCATTAAATGTGTTGGGCATATTTATCCTAATCTCATTTTGGAATTCATTGTCTGGAGTTTCCTCTAGGTGGTATTCATTGGCAGCTTCCACTATGGGACTAGGCCTTCTTGGTGGGGATATGTTGCTTCAATTAATTGTGTTATTAATTTTTCATCGGACATTGCCCATCTGGAAATAGTCCTTTTGTCTTCTGAGAATGCAGCCACAGCAGCTCTTGTGGCCTCATTAACCAGATACACCTGGGATGGAGATCTAGCCATGGGTTTGGGCTGTGCACACTGAAAACTGAGTGGGATCCTACTTGTTTATGTACTCTCCCTGCACATCGGGTGGGCCTGGGCAGCTTGGTCTACTCAGTGTCTAGGGCTGTGAAGAAAGATCAGTTCTGTAGTTCCTACTCAGTGCAGTGCAGGCTGGTAGGCCTGGGAATGAGGTTGGTGACAGATAGGCTTGATCCCCAATCCCAGTCAGAAGGGGCAAGAGTGACCTGGTAATCCTACTAAGTGCCTGGGGCTAGGAAGTGCAATCAACTGAGACTCTTTAGCCCCAACTATGGAGGTGCTGACAGGAAGCCCACTGTAATTTTCTTCCCTTTCATAACTTCATTTGATTTAACAGCCTTGAATTTTTTTTCAGAAAACATATCTTTAAACCATACTTTTGTAAAACAAGTTTTTAAATTTTTGTTTTTAATTTCTGTCTTTTGATTTTCAGAACATGATTTTGATTTTTTCTTGGTTTTGCACATCTCTGGTTAATGATGGGAAGTTTGTGTCACTGAACAAACATGTTTTAGTAAGTCAAACTGATTTTGTTCAAAGCCAATAAAAAATTGATGCATCTATGGGAAGTTTAAAAAGAGGGTCCTGAAGATTGACTTCATCTCTTGTTTAGTATTACCTGGCCTTGACTCTCCTGGGATTTCTAACTAAAATGCTTGCAAAAAGCCCGTCTATTTGTTTCATATAGGGAAGAAAAGTCAGGGATACATTTTATTTTTGATTAACATACAATGACTATATACTAATAAAGCATAGTAGGAGCACATACATATGCTGATCAGATCTGGGTAGTATTTCTTTTTGTCATTTCTTATTCTTGGAGTTCTGAAGCTTTTCTCTTCTAGATTTTCACAAAATACATAATAGATTATTGTGAAATGTTGTCATCCCATCATTTTGAGGAATGACATGCGTGTTTCTTTTTTCCCTATTTTGGTATCCATCATGCAAATTTCATTTACCCTTCCCCTCCCTTGCCTCAGATAATCACTCTTCTACATTCAGATAATTTTTTAAACATTATTGTCATATTGTCCTTCAGTTTTAACCATTTTGATGAAAATTATAAGAGTTAACCCTTTATGGCTAAATAATTTTCCACTGTGTTCATATATCAAATTTTCTTATTCATTCTTATGTCAGTGAGCAGTTAAATTAATTCCCTTTCTTAGCTAATGTGAATAGAACACTGATAAATATGCGAACGGAGATATCTAATTGGTGTGCTGATTTACTTTTTTGGTTATATTCCTAGAAGTATCATAGTTGGGTCAAACAGTAGGTCTTTCTTTAAATTTTGAGGAACTCCCATACTGTTATTGATAATTGCTGTCCTATTCAGAGTTCTATCAGTACTGTAAGGGATTTCTCTTTACACTCACGATTTGTTACTTTGTTTTTTGATTAAATCACTCTGATCTTGATTTTCATTTTTCTGATGGCTAATTAAGCTGTGTTCATCTACCTTCTTCCCATTTGTACTGTTTTGGAGCTGTTTCTACCTAGATAATTTGCACATTTTTAATTAGATTACTTGCTTCAGTGCTGCTAGGTCTTGTGAGTCCCTGATTTATTATGGGTATTTTTTATTATGGGTAGTCTATGTTGTTTCTCCAGTCTCTTGATCGCGTTCCTTTTGCAGAGAAACATGTCAGGTTGATATACATCTATGTGACTATTTTTGCTTTTATTGTTTGTACTTTTGGGGTCAGCTCCCAGAAGTTACTGTCCATTCCATTGGCTGTGAAATGTTTCTCATGTTTTCTTCTTGTAGTTTCATAGTTCTGAATACTATATTTATATCTTTGATCTACTTTGAGTTTCTTTTTGAAGAGAAGGATAAAGTTATAATCTACTGAATATTGATATATGCTTTTCCTAGCACTAGTTATTGAAGAAGCTCTCCATTCTCCAGCATATGCTTTGGACATGTATGTTTGCCACAAACCAATTGATTGTAGATTCCTGAGTTTATATCTGGGCTACGTGTGTGCATATTTTTATGCCAGTACTATAATATTTTGGTTCAAATTTGCAGGAAAAATGAAAAACTGCAATAGTAAAACAAAATTGGATATTCCAAAAATTTAAAACTTTAAAAAACATTCACGACCCATTCACCATATATCAAATAAAAATTTCTTATGGCTTCTTTCTGATTGATTTTTGAATAAATTAGTTAACTTCTCTGAGCCTTACCTTAATGGGTTAATCTTTAATAATTCTTAAAGCTTTGCAGTGTTCTCAGCTTTGTCATGAGATTAGAAGAATGTAAAGTGCCAGACATGTTAGGTTCTTATCTTTTTGTTTTATAATTAATAGATCTTAAATTTTCATTTTCCTTAGAACATAAAATTTAAATCTTCCTTTGATAAGATTGTAATAAACAGTAAGTGGAAGACAGGTTATACTTTATGCCTGTATTTTCTTCAGAATACAAACTGCTAACAACCTTTCAGAGAACATACATTAGCATTGTTGCAGTGACTTTGTTTCTTGCACAAAGCTCCTGACCAACCAGTTTGTGAGAGGAAAGGGTTTGTTTGCTTACAGACTTGAGGGGAAACTCCATAATCAAATATTGCATGAGCAAAGGCTGTACATCACCTCCTCGCCAACATCAGGTAGACAACAACAGCAAGACAGTGTGCCAAACTCCAGCAATGGGAAACTGGTTGTATACCCAGAATTCTACCTCCAAACACACAACTCCTCCAGCACAACTGCAATTAACAAATTGCTACCAGCTGGAGACCTAGCATTCAGAACACATGAGTTTATGGGAGATGCCTAATTCAAACCACCCAAATCACAACGATTTTCTACTTATTCTAGTTAGTAAAAAAACAGTTCATATCTAGTTTTCATTATGTCATACATGGATATGATTAATGGCTATATTGTACAAGGTTCTCTAGAGGAACAGAAGTACTAGAATGTGTACCTATATACACATACACACACAAACCTATATATTTTTAAAAAGCATTCACTAGCCTTTTCTTATATTCATTGTGCATTTGTATGAATTCTTACAAAAATGTCCTTTCAAATTTTTCATCATTGATTGAGTTATTTAGGGGCTTTATATTTGGGTTTTAAAAATGTTTTTCTATTGGGCTCCTTACATATCTTGAATATTAATCCTTTATTACATATATGGTTAATAATTATAATTATAATAATTAACCATGTGGTTAATACATATATTACATATGTGGTTAATAATTATTTTCTCCTATCCCATGGGTAGACTTTTCATTTTGTTATTTTCTTTGCCAATGAGGTGTTTTGCAGATTGAGGTAGTTTACTTCTTTGTTTTTGTTGAGATTTAAGTGATACCGGGCACTCCAGGGTTGAAATCCAGTTGCCAGTGATAGAACTGTACTTCATATATTCATTTCCAATACATGTTTCAGCATTTACCTGTAGCCTTGCCTTAAAGAGAAATCAATTCTCATCTTTGTTACCTCCTCTTTTCTTACCAGTTTTCTCATTGGTGAATTAGAGCCTTGATCTTATCAGGAACTTTTGCATCAATGGGTCCATAGCATTAGCTCCCACTTTCACCACAGTGTCTACCTTCAATGAAAACATTAGCCCTAGGTGTCCCCCCATTAAAGTGGCAAGATGTGTTGCCGAATTAAAAACATGACACATTCATTAAAATGATACCAAATATATGTAAACATACTTTACATTTAAAATACTGATTAGCTAGAATCAAAACGACAGCCTTACGACACAGCAAGATATACAACAGAAAACATAAACAATATCTACATGTTTTGTTTTGCATTTCAGTCTTCATGTGTGCTTTGCTCTTTCACAGAGAAAAGGGCACTGTTCAGCTTGTAATAAAATGTTTTTAGAATACTTGACAAACATTTATTATTTGCTTAATTAGAATGAAAGTTTGGATATGACAATCAAAATTTTATTTTCTCCCTACTTTCTGAGCTCTCAGAAAACTATGAAGTCAAGTATTTGCTGGACTTAATCTTCTTCAATTCTAAATTTTTGCTAGCCTCGGGTACTTGATCAGGCACATAAACTGGGCTGTCACGTTCAGATGTCTGTATGCCTTTCAAGGCCAATGTTGCTCACAGCTACCATAGTCTTACCTAGAAGGTCACTTGCTTCTGATTTAAATAGTAAACAGAAAACAGAGCATTCAATAGGAGTGTTGCGTTGTGCTTTTGTGTGTGTGTGTGTGTGTGTGTGTGTGTGTGTGTGTGTGTTTGAGTGTGTGTTTGTTACTTGATTAAAGATATTAAGTACTGTAGTTAAGTGGTCATGGGCAAGCTACCTTCTCTAAACAAATAGCATTGCCTTATATGTTGTTGGCTTCTTTTGAGAAATTAGGAGGTTGTTAAATGAAAGCAATTACCTACTACTATATATTCTCTTTGGAGGCATGTTGCCATTCAATGTCTTGGAAAAGGAGAATGACCACTTCTTAGTAATAGCCAGAGGAGTGGCAGAAATTCTATAGTAATTTCACCTTCTCAATTCCCTATTTCTTAATTTTTTGTTTTCTTTCTATTCCTATGCTCTTTTTTTAAAAAAAGAAAGCATCTGCATCCAATGTTTATCATGCCTTCTATCTTTAATAAATTGTCATACCCATTTATCATTCTGAACAGCTTCTGTGTTCAGCCGCAAGTCTGTCAGTGCAATATAAGATCAGTAATTGCTGAGCATCCATCATTTCTGAAGTGATATGTCACTAAATTCTTGGCAGTTCACAATAGTTCACTAACCTGAATCTTGTTGAGCCAGAATTAATGTCAATTTCATTTGTGTTTTATTTTTCCTACATAAAATCAGTAAAGGAAAAAGCCTACCGTAATCTTTGAGGTTTTACTAAACCATTTATGCAAGCACACCAGTATCATCACATGGAATTCCAAGCAATGCTGTGATGAATCAAATACCTATTATTACACTTTTATTAAGGAGAGATTGTGATGAATGAATCACAGGGGAAAAGTCACATTTCATTAGCTCCTTTCTGGTTTAGAAACGGCATATAGGCAGTAAGGATCTTAAGGAGTTTCTAGAAGCCATGCATTTATATAATAGATATGTTATCTATATATACATATATATTTATGTATATATATGTACATGTATATGTAATTAAGGTTATGACACACCTTCACAAGTCCCGAATACCTGGAAGCCTTATTTCAATAATATTCACCTTTTGTTCATATAAAATATAGAAAAAGAATCCTAAATGATGGACTTCATTTGGTACCCAAACTTCTTTTCTGCGAGAACCCAATCTGGCCGGGAGACACAAGGCTGCTGAATTAGCAAGGTGGCTCAATCCATGGGCCTGGGTGGAACATACAACCCCACTCTGAGAACATGAGCCCCTGCCTCTCTGAGGCAGTTGAGTCTGACTTGGAGAAACCCAGGTGGAAGGCTTTGCATGGTCATCATTACCTAGCAACCACAGTCGTGTAGATGAGGACATGGAATCCCATGGGTTATCTATGGATAGGGAAGCAACAGCAGTAAAAACGATAGCAAGTTGGACTCCCTAAATCTACTAGCAGAGTCCTCTGCTTTATTTTGGGAGCTCTTCCAAGACCTTCTAGCTGTCTTCAGTCACCATGTAGCACTTCTTGTCATGAAGAATTTTAAACACAGCCAACCAAAGACTCAACAGCAAATTAAGCATACAAATATGAAATAAACAGAGGCTGTGACAAGTTCATAAATATTAAAAGAATAAAAATGTCACACAAAATAACCCAAAAGATCCCTTTCCCCTCTTTTATTCAGTCCATGTACCAATGTAGTAATAATAGTGAGTGTTTAAATTCTGCACATAGCAATTTCTGATAGTACTCCAGATCCAAAAAGACCCAGTGAACAGTGTTATTGTAAATCTCTCCACTTCTCTCCCAGAAAGCAGTGATGTTGACCCTGCATTTCATAGTTTTCTTACTACTCAGTCAGATATGCTCAGGAGTGTGATAAAGACAACAAAGTAATATACTGCCATTATGAGGCTAGCCCTTTGGCTGGAAAATATGAAAGAAAGAAAAACTACAATTACTCTTTTGGAAAGGATATATAGACAGAATATATATTAGAGAGAGACACAGAGAGAGAAAGAGAGAAAGAGAAAGAGAGAGAGAGCTTTAGGACAGAACATACTAAAATAAATTAAAGCATTTAGAGTTCTCAAAAAGACTTTTCTTTTTCCCTCTCCCTCCCTCCCTCCCATGGTCAATGATTCATGTCATCCAACCCCGACTCCCTGCAGTTTCCAATCATCACAAATGGAAGTTATTTTGCGTCCATATGCCCAGTGGTTGAGCAAGTCTCACTGTCAGAAAACGTTCATATCCTTCACCTTTAATTGTAGCTATGCGTTAGCACATAAGTGAGAATTGGAGAAAAGGACAGTTAATTTGACAGCCAAAATGAGTAATTCAAACCCTGAAACTCCCATAAGGGCTTGAGTGATCCCGTTTGGCTGTCTTTGTGAGAGGAAACAGTAGGATAATTGCCATTATTTTCAATCTAGTACATGGGCAACTGCTTTTAATACTGTTTACTAGGCTGATTTGCATTTAGATTTTATTGGGGAGTTAAATGATAAGGGATAAAATTGACCATAAATGTATTAGTATATATTATACCAATAAGCTATATCCCCAGCCTCAAATGCAATTATATTTAAAAATAACTAGACTTAACAATCTGAGGGTAAAGTCATATCAAAATACACACAAATACACACATATACAAGTACAATGCCTGGAAGAACAAAAGAGCTCACCCTGAGTGTTCACTAACAAGGTGCAACTTTGTAAAAATACAAGGTTGGTGGGAAAATTATTCAATTTAACATCTACCTTTATCTATAAGGCATGATAGAAAGTAAACTTACACTATAGCTGGGCATTGTGGTGCATGTCTTTAATCCCAACACTCAGGAAACAGAGGTAGGAGGACCACCGTGAGTTTGAGACCAGCCTGAGACTACATAGTGAATCCCAGGTTAGCTTGGGCTGGAGTGAGATCCTGCCTTGAAAAAAACAAAACAAAACAATAACAAAAAACTATTTTATTCACAAATGTTACATGCTTACAAAAAACCAGTTGGTTCAGAAACATAAATTACAAATATATTCAAAGGAACACATTGTTATTGCAAAAAAAGGGAAGAAGAAAACAAAATAGAAACATGCAAAGAATCAATTTTTCCTACATTCTGATATAGTTTTAAGGGTCATTCCCTTAGGTATAGAAAAGACAAAAGCATCGTTTTTCTACAAGAAAGTTACACAGGTCCATTTTGTTCCCAGTTATTTGGCAAACAGATTATTTTAAAGCTAAAATTAAGGTCAAGGAGAAATATTTGCTATGAATATAAAAAAAACAAAGACAGCAGCAAAACCTAAGGCTTGTTTTGTGTTAAAGAACTCGGATAGCACATTTATGGAGGAGAGTGAGGAATTCATGGAGAACAGAGATGCTGACCAAATTAATTGCATAGAATTTCAGCATAAGCAAGCCTGAAGAGACGAGACTCTGAATGCACAGAGCTGTAAGTACCTGGATGGAAGTTGAGTATTAGTTATCAGGCTGTCGTGGTGACTGTTTTTATGTCAGGCTCCAGTAGTTCCTTAGCCTTATTTGTGCCCTCAATTTTACACTCAGGTATGCATCCACTGACATTTTGATTTCCTTTAAATGAATATATAAATACTTAAAACTTAACATACTCAGCATCAAATGTGTCTCCTTTCACATACCAGTTCACCTCATTATTTCAGTAAATAGAAATTTCTTATTTGCATTGCCTCAGCTGTGAAAGTGATCATTGCACTCACAGACCATGCTCAGTCTATGAGACTACCCCACAATTTTATTTTCCAGATATTTCTAAAATCTAGTCACTTTTCATTACTTGTGTTTCTACCCGATTCAGAAAAGAGAAAAACAAATTGACATTTTAGACAAGACAATCTAGCTGCTGAAATGGCCTTTGTTATCACTTTTACCATTGCACTTGGATAATAGCACCAATAATGGGAAGTTGAACATAAATGAAATATTTATTATAAGTCATACATCCTGTTAAGGGCTAGAGACAAGTGCTTAATTTCACGAAGAGAAATTCACCTAGTTGATAATCAAACATAGATGACCAATAATTCAGTAAGCAAACGAGATAGTGATCGTGTTAAGTACCTTGAGTGAAATTAAAATAGCCATTAATATTGGAAGTAATAAATATGCCACTTATAGCACTGAACTCTCAAGAGCCTCTTGTTTTCAGCACTTGGATGAGTTTTGAGACTCTATTATCCAGAGCCGTCACCAAACAAGGGACTTCTCTGGAAAGTTGTGCGAGCAACACTAATATTCTTTCTGTCATCTAGCTCCTCTGCAATGTTCCCTGGACCCTGGCAGGTGTAATGGAGATGAGCACTTAGGTACCACTTCTCATCACCTTGACAAGTCTTAGGTCTTCACAATTGTCAGCACCATCCTCATAAAGGAACACCTCTAGCCAAAAGTGAGAACTAATCAGTGGACATAAACAGATATTTTAGAAGGTAATTTGATGGACCCGGTGTATCCACCCAGCCAAAGAACCACAATAACTTCCCCCTAGGGCTGATGATCTGCTTAGCCATAGGCTTTTGACATCTCTATCACACTCTCTGAGGCTCAGGGAACATTGCAAAAGAGGGGTCAGAAGGAAAGTAAGAGCCAGAGAAAGGAGTCCTTTGGGTGCTCTCCTTTGGACATGACCTCACGTTGGTAATCACTACCCGCTAAGACCTCTACAACATTGAACCCATCATCATGGTGATGTAGATGATGGAGGAGAGGCCAAAAGAATGAGACCTCAAAATAAAAGAGGAACTCCATGGAAAGAGGAGTGGATTCCCTGGAATTGGAGTGCAGGAGGGCATTCATGACAGCAATAGAAGGGGATTACGATCAAATCGCAGTATCAAGTATTAAAATTCACAATAAAAGAAGATTGAAAGTAAATGGAGAATTCGACCTTGACAGTAAAGGCTTCTTGAGGACCTGACATTAAAGGGTACAAATTAGACAAGAGTGAACTTGCCTGGTAGACCATGTGGACAGAGCGAGGTGTGTAGGCAAGGGGCCCAAGTATAAGGCCTAGAAGAAAGAAAGAGCTCACATTGAGTGTTCACTAACAAGGTGCAGACCAGTGAGGGAGTGAGAGGGGACATGAGTGGGGTTGTCACTGAAACCAGACCAGAAAGGAGTCTGAAGTCCAAATAAGCACATCTAGTTTTATTCTAAGTGTAAATGGAAGTCACTCTTTAGAGGGTTTGTGCCAGGGGAGTGACAAGAGCCAATTTACCTTTAAAAGAGAAAGGAATTTGTCCTGAAGGTAGTGGCGGAACTAAGCTGACATTTCTCTAATTCATTTTATTTCCTGTTCAAGATAAAACTGGTCTTGAAATTGACCTAGATTTATACTAATTGCCTATTGAAAATTTCTTTGCCAGAACTTGTCCTTCCCAATCGGTGACTTGAATTTCAATTTGTATCTATATCATCCAGTTTGGCCACATTTTTTGCCCCTGGCAAGTTCAGAAATTTCTTGGAAAACCATTTTTGGCCTGATGAGGGCAACATTTGACCAATTCATTGGAATTGTAAGAAAAATAGAGAACATTTATAACACAATACTGATGTTTTTAGATAAGGATAACCCTAAAAGGACAAACTGTTGAAGTTGGTCTTCGATTTTGTCTATTTTCTTTAATGTGGGTATTTACAAGATGTAATTTTAAAAATCCAAACACATAAGCAATTGAATTTATAGTGAAAACAAAATAAATAACCCCAATAATTATAGAAGACATTAGATATTAATTATTGTTGTGGTTTGTGTTGTTTGATATTTGCTATTTGAAAGATAATTAGTTCTTACATTTCCATAGCAATTACCTATTTTTCTTATTGCACCCAAATTTTCAACTATAAACTAGGAAAATCCCTATTTTGATAGTGAGTGCAACCATGCCATTTATTTTAGGTTACATGTATTTCTTATACTATGGTATCTCAGATTCTGTTAGCTGTAGAATAATTCAATATAGCTGCACTAAAAAGTCAATAAAAGTAAAACTTCAGTCCCTATATGATTGTGAAAATCAATTATACCTAAAAACACGTCATTAAATATAGGAGAACAATTGTTTTTCACAAACTATCTTCTTTATTATTTGCAGCATTCAACTGAGGATTTTTGATATTCACATTCAGTGTCATATGGGATATTTCTTTCATTGGTTACTTAAAATTCTAAGGAGGATCTCGATGGTCCATAAACTGTCCAATCTGTATGGAATGGATTTGTAATGGGAACATTCTTCATATAGGGCTATTTGGTATCTTTAAGATCTTTCTCCTCTCTTTAAATCATATCCACCACAAGAACCTTCAAAATGGTTATTGATGATGCTTTCATCTTAAGGCTACTTACTCCGCCCAGAAATAAGTTTGTCTCCTGCAAATTTATCCTGTAATTTTGGAATGTAGGCACTGAAAAATTTTAATCCTCGATGATACCTAAAATGTCATTAGAAATTTTTAAGGGTTATATAGCATTATCACAAGGATAAAGAATAATGATTAATTATAATTTTCCTAATTACTATTTACACTCTACTTTTCTCTTGCAATTCCTTTATAAACAGAAGCTAATTAATAGATTAGATGCCAATATTTTGTATTCAGTGAGTTTAGTGCATTAGATTTTGATTCATTTTTAGCACAAGCGCTTCATCAGCATTTTCATTTTATGCACCTGAGTACAGAAAAAGGCTGTTATTTCTCTTTTCTGTGAAGGTGCAAGCAAGTGAAAGGTATTTTGAACACTTGCTATCATACTATTTGCCTTTGGTGGAGCCTGAAAACAATTGGAGGAACATTACATTTTTTTTTAGCGTGAGCAATTTAGTGAGATATGGGTAAACATAGTCTAGAAATGCAACACACACTCATAAAAATGTGGTGTTCTGTGAAAATACACAGATTTAAATTTATATATTATTACCCATTCATGAGAATTTAGAAAAATGGTGAAAGTTCTTTGCATAATGAAAGAACTACATAGTAGTCTGAATGTACAATGTCTTCCATAGACTCCTGTGTTTGAAGTCCTCATGCCTGGCTGCTGGCACTGTTGAGGGAGGTTGTAGAGCCTTAAGGACACGGGGCCTTCCTGGTAGAAGAATATTTCTGGGAGTAGGCCTTGAGGATTTATAATTCCTGTTCTCTCTCTCTCTCCCTCCTTCCTGCTCATGTGGCATTGGCTTTCTGCCCCTGCCATGTTTTCCCTCACTCTGATCAACTTCCCCTGAAAACTATATGTCCCAGCATTGAGAAAGTAACTAATAGAAACTATTTATACATCAAGATCAAAAGTCAAAACCATGCAATTCCACAACAGAAATTATCTTAGCATTTCAGCTTTCTAATTGGTCATTCCAGTCCCACATACTAGAGTAAGTCTGCTGCTGTCCTCAACTTTCTAAAAAAATATTAATTTGTTTATTTGCAAACAGAGAGAGTCAGACAGAGAGAATGGGCATGCCAAGGCCTCGAGCCACTGCAAATAAAATCCAGATGCATGTGCCCCTTTATGCATCTGGCTATACTTAGGTAGAATCAAACTCCAGTTGTTATGCTTTGCAGGCAAGAGCCTTAACCAATGAGTCATCTCTCCAGCCCTGTCCTCAACTTTTTAAATAGATTGTACAGTAGACTAGCCATTGTCCCTCAGAAGTTTTTACTTGGAGTAGTCCTTTGGTCTTATGCCAGATCTACTTTTTAATATTGGCAATTTTTATTCTTTTACTTTGAATAGTCTTTAATTTTATCTTTTTAACTTTAGCTTCTAGATGTTGAAACTTTGAACATTCATTTTAAAGCTGTTATTGGTTTAGAAAATATTTCTTTAGAATGAAAGATTTCTCTAAAGGTCAGGTTCTGACATGTTTTCATTACAACTCAGTGAAAAAATTTTCTAATATTATTGTTATTTTAAAATTTTTTTTATTTAATTTGGTTACTAGAATTATGCTTTTCAAACTCACAGTATTGGTGAATTTTATGTTTGTCATCATATGTGTATCGAATTTAAGCCCATCCTTATTGAAGGTTATACTATAAAAATATCTAAAAACCATGGACATTTTTAGAGTCCAGCACTTGATTTAGTTTCACAAAATCTCCACAAAATGTTGTAACTCATTATGGACAATAAAAAAAATATGTATAGATTATGCACTCTACAACTGTGTGTGGTATTATATGCCAAATTAGGGCAAAGTGGTTGATAATCTAATTTAAAATTTCTGTGTTTAAGTATTTTTTGTTTTGTGTATTAGCAAGAGAAAAGGTATAAAAATCTCCAACTAGAATTGTAGGATTTATTTTCACATTTTTCTGTCAACATGCTTACTGCTTATTGAATCTCTCCAATTAAATATATACATTTATTAATTTTAATACTTTCTGAGAAATTAATTGATCCTTATAATTTTGTGATATATACTCCTTTATTATAAACTTATAACTTGCATGAAATTTTGTTTCAAAAGGAATAATTCTGCATAAATTTAAATTATATTTCCCATTATATGCACATATTATATATGTTTTATATTCTTGTACATACCACATTCATATCCATATCCATATATTTCCTTTTACTTTAACTGTGTTTTTATTCAAAATATGTACTTTCAGACAATGTACAGTTAGGTTTTTTAAATTCACCCTAACATTTTTTAACTTAAAATTATAAACTTTCATGCAGCTACATTTAATGTAATGTAGTATAAGGGAAATTAAATCCACCATTTTTCTATTAATTTCAGAAATGTTTCATCTTTCTCTTTCCCACTGCTTCTCCTCCCTTGTTTTGTGCAAATGAATGTTTTACTATTCAATTTCATGGCTTTTTAACTACTACAGCTATATTATGTTATTTCATATTTGTTTAAAGTATTACAATAAGTACCTTTAACAACATGTCATAGTTCATTATTATCACTAATCTTTTTTTATTTTTATAGCAAAAAATTGCATTGTGTAGACTTTAGATTCTGGTAAATTCCCATAAAGAATTTTAGTTTTACTGTCCAGCAATTTAATTGCTGATCTTGAACTTGCTGACATTTGGTTTTAACATATTATAAAGGTCTGTATTAATTTAGTCCTTAGTCTTAGGAAAAATTCTTAGTCCTGGAATTTTTTTTTTTTAACTTTTAAAGCATAGTCTTTTGAAGTTCAATGGTGAGCTAAGAGCTTTTGCTTATCTCCTCAGAATTACAATAACCAAATAAGTAAATTTGAAACTTTTTGCTTGGCTCACTGTGTTCTCTTCAACATATGCACAGTTCAAACATTACCCTAGAAATTGAAGGAGGGTTATATGCAGTTCTTCTAGATTTCCACTCTCAAATTTTCCTCTGTTAATTTCCAGGCACTCTGAAAGACCCAAATTCTTCTGACACTTAAAGCAATAAGTCTGATGGCTTCTGCTTGAGTATTAACCACTCTGCTTACAGGAACACTGGAACGTTCCCTAAAGAATAGTCTCATGAAATATTATATCACCCAGCTGCATTCTCGTTCTCTCAATAGTTCAACTGTCTTCAATTTCTGTCTACTTTTGGTTGCCTCCAGTGTCCTTAAATTGTTAGTTTTTATATTTTATCCTGAGCTCATGCTTGTCACCTCTGGGAGAGTAATTCAAATTAAGTTGATCAGTCATTGTAAGAACAGTAACTGGAGAAATGCTCATTTTAAATGTTAAGACTCCCTTATGGCAAGGGCTGGAAGATTCATAGCCTGGCAGGGCATAGCAAGTTACATGATGTAGAAATACACAGTCTATGATCAGAGGAATAAACAGTGTCTTTTTGTTTATTTCAAACCATTTTACCATAGGCTTCTTTATTTGTATGTTGAGTTAAGTGATGTGGCTATAGGGAAATTTTTGAGTAAAGCAGACATTACTGTTTTTTTCTTGCTTCAATTTGAATTCATGCTATATTAGTGCATATGTTTGCAGGTTTGAAACCCGTGATTTTATGTGTGCTCTAAATAATTACCATGCTGATGTCATGATGGATGCAGTTAAACTGTAAGACATTGAGAATCATGGCTCTATTTTATCATCCTTTTATTTATTTTTTAATTGACAAAATTGCATGTTTTATCATGTTCAAAATGACATTTTGTAATATATATACATACACATGTATTGTAGGTTTTAAAAAATATATATTTATTGTCCATAATGAGTTACATTATTTAGTGGGCAAACAATGAGTTGTTATCCCCAATTCCCCAATGTCGCCCTCCCCATCCCCAATCAGCTGGATGTCCTCCTCCGTGTGTCATCTGGATTAGTCCTTGTGGCAGGGGACCATGGATAGCCTAGTACTCAGGCTGGGTCTCCTGGCCCAAGTGTGTTGTTACTGAGGGGTGCCATGATGGTTTAATGTAGTTAATTCACAAATGAATTACAGTTATTATTTAGTGATGAACATGATATTATCATTATGTATATGCCTAATCCTGTGGTACACTAGATTCTTTAAACTATAGTCACGTGTCTTCTGACTGACATCTCCCTACAGTCCTATGCTCAGGCTTGTCCCCAGACAGTCCCCACCATCCGTCATTATAGATTCTATTTCTAGTAGATCCACTCTTTTAGAATCCATAGATGAATGAATTCGTGTGGCATTTCTTTCTGTGATTGGCTAATTTCACTTGGCAAAATGACATCATCCATGCTGTTTCAGATCACCATGTCTGTCTTTTTATTGGTAATAGCTTTCCATTGAGAGCTTTGCCATTCCTTTGTGGATGGACACATAGCCTGAGTCAGTATAAGGAAGGCAACTATGCTCACCTCAACCTACCTACCAATGCTGCACCACAGTCAGTACTTGAATTGCTGTTACTAACACCACAGTGAACATGGCAGTGCAGAGATATCTCTTTGCTCGATGAATTAATTACCTTTGACTATATACCTAGTGATTGAATTGCTGGACAAAATGACATCCCAATTTTTTAAATTTTAGGAGCTTTCACATTAGTTTTCATGATAAGTGTACTAACCATCCCAACCAATAAAGGATAAAGGTTCCCTTTTCCCCCACATCCCCGACAAGTCTTACTTTTTGTCTTATTGAAAGTAGTCATTCTTAGTATGGTGCAATATCTCACTATGGATTTGATTTCCTTCTCCTGGAAGTGTAATGAGAGTGATTAGATTTCTAGATGTTTGTTAGTGATTGATATATCTTTTTTGAGAAATAATCTATTTATCTTTTGCTTATTCTTTAATTAGGTTATATTTTGGTTGTTATGTAGTTTAACTTCTTCTATATTTTGAATATTGTACCCTTGGCTCTTCACTTTGTTGTTTTCTTTTCTGTGAAGAAGCATTTTTACTTTGATGTAATCCTCCTTGTTTGCTTTTGTTGTCTGTCCTTCCAAGGTCTTATCCACATATCTTTGTCCAGCCCAATGATATAAAGTGTCCCTCCTGTGTTTAATTTTAGTAACAGTAGAAGTTTTAACCTTTTCATTCGTCATTTTTGGTGGATTTGTGTACATAAGGGGAAATGAATGTCTAATTTTATTCAGTGAGAGCAGCACTCATGTAATCTACCAGTTCCTCTGTGATGGGAAACATAATCTTTGTTGTTGTTGTTGTGTGTTTTTTGAGATAAGGTCTCGCTTTAGCCCAGACTGACCTGGAATTCACTATGTAGTCTCAGTGTGGTCTTGAACTCACAATGATCCTCCTACTTCTGCCTCCAGAATGCTGGGATTAAAGGTGTGTGCCACTATGCCTGGCCAGAAACATAATCTTAAATATAGAAAAGTACAAAGATAAAAAAGGCTGTTAGAAATTTCAGTTGATTTGCTGTATAATCAACTGACTATGTAAAAATCAGTAGTGTTTTTATACACTAAAAGTGAACTATATGAAAAATTAGAAACCAAGATAATTCCATTTAAATAACTATTTAAATAAATTAATTAATCACATAAGAATAAATGTAAAGAAGTTAGAAGACAGAAGATGTCTAAAATTCAATCCTTTGTAACAAAAATACTTTATTGTAATATTAGCTTGAATTTAAGATTTCCATAGGGCAATTCATTACTTTGTTCATGAATGCTTGCTCCTCTGTAATATACTATGTCTCTAGGCAATAAAAACAATTCTAAAAGAAGCAGCAACAGCGATAGATAGTTATTTTGTAACATGTTCTTATGATTTATAAATAAAGCAATCTTGACACAGTGGAATATGATTCCATAAATCTTATAAACACATCAGAGAATCATATAATTAAATAAGATAACCTTCAAATGGAATAAGAAATAAGTTTTAAACTCAATGTCAACTATATATCTGTTAGTACTCATTTTTCAAAGTTTTTACTGAGAACTTTAATATATGAACATATTGGAAATTGAACATGTGCATATTGGGTTAGAATTTAAGTCATTCTTCCACAATTTCATTCCACTAAGGGCACTCCTCAGTGGTATTACTGGTATTCCCTCTGGGGTCAAGAATGCACCAGTCAATCCCTCTGTGGGGGTCAATGCCTGAATGTACAATTTCCCTCCATGTGGCTCTTAAATTCTGACCCCTCTTCCACAATATTCCATGAGCCTTAGAGAAGCAATCTTGATAGTCTAATTAGTGTTGGACTCCATCAGCAGCCTCTGACTTTCTGCTTCCATGTGCATTGATTCTCCTCAGTGTCTTCCTCCATCTCCCTAGAGGAGGCTCCAGGTTAGCAGTGAGACCATATTTAATCTGTGATTTACCATGTAAAGTTCCCTGGGCCCTGACAGGTGGTACAGAGGACTCAACTTGTGCCTGGCAGTTTCCTTATTGTTCTTATCACTCTGATGAGGTTTGGGCCTCCCCAGTGGTTTAGTGGCATCAGTAAAAAGAAAATCCTTTAACCAAGAGTGAGAGCAGCATAGTTCAGAGGGAAAAGACATAGACATTTAGAAGACAGTTTGATGGGCATAACCTCTCCTTATAGCCAAGGAACAGCAGGAAGCTTGCCTCTAGGGCCTATGACCTTCCAAGTAACAGGCTTCTGACTTGGTTTTCAGCACCAGGTATGAAATCCTTCCCACTGAGCGGGCCTCGTGTCCAATCAGAGATCATCAGTTTATTACCTATAATTTTTTAAAGGATTTTAATTTATTTTTATTTTTTCTTTATTAAGCAGAGATAGATAGGTAGATAGATACAGAGAGAGATAGAGAGATAGATAGATACAGAGGGAGAGAGAGAGAGAGAGTGCACCAGGGCCACCACCTTGTGAATCTGGCTTATGTGGGTACTGGGGAATTGAACTTGGGGCCTTAGGTACTGGAGACAAGTGCCTTAACTGCTAAGCCATCTCTCCAGCACCCCCTATAACTCTTGTGCAATAGCAGTGGGTACATCTTGCCTGTCTGGCTGATTCTGTAGTTTACAGGGTCCACTGCATGTTCATGCTCTGGAAGACTTTTAACCACCGGCAGCTCACATAGCCAGCCACCTGGGACATGGCTTCCATCACAGTCCCAGCTTGACTCCTCACTTTCTCTCTCTTGTCTTTTGCCATTTTCTCCAGTTTGGACTGTGTGACTCTTCATTCAAGGATTGCACATTAAATTAAGTCTGGCAAGCAGAAATGTAAATGTGTGAAGCAATTCAGGTTGGAGGATTTTAGGAAGCTGTGGAGGATGAGATATTGGAGAACCAGTCATTTTGTACAGGGCCAATCTCTAGGTTTTATCATTTACTGAGCTGCATGTCATCATCGCCAGAGTAGTATCCTTAAGGTTACATCAAACATGTTTGATTAGTGTGCAGATCCGTGTCTGTTTATTTATATGTCTCTGATTTTAGTTATTTTATTCTTGAGAATTCTTCATCCCTCACTGAGAATGTGAGAATCCACAGATTCTTCTTTGTTATGTGCTTAACTCACATTTCATGTATCCCCCAAAGCTACTAAGAATCTTCTAGACACTAGTTTTTATCTTCCCTTTCTCTGAAGTCTTATATTTATGATTTGGAACCATCCCGTCACTTCCTGTCATTGTATTCTGTGAGTTATGCCGGAGTTCCCAGCATGCTTTCTTTACCTCTATAATGAGTTTTCCATACAAATCTATTAATCTATGGTTGGTGTTCTTCATGGGTCCTCTTTTGCAGTGATGGTGAAATTAGAGGCAATGTATTAATTTGGAAGAGACCATAAGTACATCTAACACTTTCATTTTATTTGACAGATGAAGAAACTAAGGCCCACTGAATTAGTTAGTTTTCTTTAATTAATGACAAAGCTAATGCCCCTTTCATAAATCTAACCTCTGCTTTATTTTTTTATCAAAAATAATAGATTCAGGACAAGATAGTTCTCCTTTTCATATAAAACTATGGCTGTATTCTGCTGCCTTTTCTACACCCCCTCCATGTTAGTATATCTGAGTGACACAGGACTCTTTTTAAGAGATGGGATCTAGGTAAAATACCTTACCATTAAAATCGGAGGGATCTAATGGCTTCATCTAATCACGTTAATTTGGTCATGGGGAGGTTATGAGTTAGTCTAATTCAGTTATTTTCAAATGACTGATTTGATAATATCTATTTTTCCTTATAAGCCTTGAAAATAAGAAGGTATTATAGTTATCAAAGATGCATGTTCCTGTTAGTCTGAAACATTTATCCTTTCAAATTCTTAAGCAGAGTTAAATTTTATTAACAAAACTGCAGCATTGCTTTAATAGATATAAATTCTCTGATAGCATGCATTTTCCTCTTGAACATAGTCATTACACCACATGATGGCATCCTAAATCAATTTCTATAGATGCCACGTTGATACAAAACACAAGGCTTTACAGATATGAAAATTATGCATCTCTAATCCAAGCGCTGTAGCTGAGTACCATTATTCATGAGCTTCAATTCATTAAAATTATTTGCAACTTCTTTGCTGAAAGCCTAATATGAAAAATTTAAAGTTGTTTTATGAAATAAAACAGAATTCATGACCATTTTAAATTGTTAAAGAGCCTAGATATTGTAGAATACAAGTCAATTTAATATAGCTAATTTTAGCACATAAAAATGGAAATCTCCCTGAGATAAACTAGAACATAAAACTAGCAAAAAAAAGTTGAAAACTTTTTAGCAAAAGTACTAAGATTCCAAAATTAATTCTTAAATTTAAATTTGTGTAATTCTGTGATTTGAAGGCAATTTTCCTAAGAAATCATGGGATTAAATCACAAATAACTGTATTAAACTTAAGAAATAAGCAAAAAGGATAATCTCTTTCCTGAAATAAGTGCTTGAATTTCCATTATTTCTTTCTCTGGATAATAGCTCAGTGGCTCCTTACTAGCACGGGTAACATACAGTTGTTGTTTTCGGACCTAACAAATTATTTTCTCTTTGGAATTTAATTATTAATTCCTCTGTCTCTAAAAACGACTCTATACTGTCATTTAAGTTCTAGGAAATATAAAGGGTACAGAAGCAGTATTAACTTAGAGACATTTACTTTGCTTCTTTTCATAGTACACCAGTAATATCAGTGTTTGATTATTAGAGTCAAATAAAATATTCAATTTTATATGACATTTATTTGATAATTTATTCCTATTCATTAAACTTTTTTAACCAATGTATATTTTTACCTTACCTACATTTTTGGATAATTTTTATATCTGTAAAGCTTATGTGTGCTTTGCATGTATGTATGTGGTGTGCATGTAGGTGTGTGTGTCCATATGTATGTGGTGTGCATGCAGGTGTATGGGTCCATATGTATGTGGTATACATGTAGGTGTGTGTCCATATGTATGTGGTGTGCATGCAGGTGTGTGTGTGTATGTCCATATGCATGTGGTGTGCATGCAGGTGTGTGTGTGTCCATATGTATGTGGTTTGCATACAGGTGTGTGTGTGTCCATATGTATGTGGTGTGCATGCAGGTGTGTGAGTGTGTCCATATGTGTGTGGTGTGTATGCAGGTGTGTGTGTCCATATGTATGCTGTGTGCCATGCAGGTGTGTTTGTATGTCCATATGCATGTGGTGTGCATGCAGGTGTGTGTGTCCATATGTATGTGGTTTGCATGCAGGTATGTGTGTGTCCATATGTATGTGGTGTGCATGCAGGTGTGTGTGTCCATATGTATGTGGTTTTCATGCAGATGTGTGTGTCCATATGTATGTGGTGTGCATGCAGGTGTGTGAGTGTGTCCATATGTGTGTGGTGTGTATGCAGGTGTGTGTGTCCATATGTATGTTGTGTGCATGCAGGTGTGTGTCCATATGTATGTGGTGTGCATGCAGGTGTGTGTGTGTCCATATATATGTGGTGTGCATGCAGGTGTGTGTCCATATGTATGTGGTGTGCATGCAGGTGTGGGTGTCTATAGGTATGTGGTGTGCATGCAGGTGTGTGTGTGTGTGTGTCCATATATATGTGGGCACTTTCATGTGAGTGTTTGTGTACATGTGTTCATGTACATATGGAGGCCAGAGGTCAATGTCAGGTCCTCTATCATTCTTCAAGTTATTTTTAAGACAGTTTCTCACTGAGAGTAGAGCTCACTGATTCAGCTTGATCAGCTCGCCAGCAAGTCTCAGTGATCCTCCTGTCCCCACTTCCCTAGCGCTTGGATTATAGAAGTGTGCCTCAGCATTTTATGTGGGTGCTGAGAATCCAACTCAGGTGCTCACAGCTGTGCAGGAGGCACTTTACCTATGGAGCCATCTTTCAAAACCACATTATATTTGTATTTAAAGTTTCCTTACGACAAAGTAGGGCATTTGGGAAAAATACAACATTTTTTGTTTCCATTGATTACATTTTCATTCAGTTCTTTCAACCAGTGAGGTAGTCTCTAACACATGATTATTATTTTAGAAAGGATTTCTGGTTATTGTACTTTGGTGAACATAGAATTACCTGAGAGAATTTTACAAATCCTGATGTCAAAACATAGTCAAATTAAATCAGACACTCTGAAAGTGGAATCTAGACATTATTGTTTAAGAAGCCCTTAGGTGATTCCAGTATGTATACAAATTTATAAACATATAGAACAACTGAAAAGAGAATGTTGACATATAAGAATAAAGAAAGACCTTGTATTTAAAATAATATTGTTATTTGTTGTTATTGAGATAAGAATCTTTCTTAGTTGCCTAGGTGGGCCTCAAGCTGCTGTATTCAAGCAATGCTCCTGTCTCAGAATCTCAAATAGCTGATACTACAGTCAGGTTCCATCATACCCATCTTTCGTAGTCAGCCACGTGCCTCTGGGATGAATATTCAAACCAGGCACAGTTTTTGGGAGGAAAGGATTTATTTGTAGCTATAGATACAGGGGAAGTTCCAGAAAGAAAAAGAGGCTGCTCCACTTTCACAGGTCCCAGAAGAAAGAGAAACCCATCACCTATACCACACACACCATACACAGAGAACAGGCAACAGGCAGGAGGGCCAAGGAGAGAATTTCTTCCCATTTATATGGGCTTAGGGTGGGGTCTTACAACCCTTCCACAGACTTAATGGCTTCCTGAGTCTCTGGAATTTCCTTCCTGCATGGCCCACACAGGAAAGGATATTTACTTCTAGCTTATTTGAGCTTCTTTACATCCTGCCCCCTACTGAGAGGCTGCCTTCCTGTAAACATCCTGAGAGACCCACCCAAGATTATTTGAAAGGTCAAGTTAACATCAAAACTTAACCATCACACCATCTTAAATTATTAGTTGTACAAATTTATGGGGTACTCTATAATAATTTCATACATGGATGTAATATTTAGTGACTAAATCAGAATGGTTAACATTCATATCATATCTTAAATAATTTTAAAATTTTTATTGGCATGTAATTGTTTATGTTTATTGATTGCATTATGATATACCTGTTGTGATATATATTAATTAAAATACATATTAACAGAGTAATTAACATTGCTACCGCCTTAAAATGTATTAATAATATATTTGGAGACTTTGTCTCTCCTCTCTTCTAGCTATATAATGGGTGTATTGTGAACTACAATATTTCCTATATTCTGTAGACTAGTAGAACTTATTATTTCCATCTCTCTGTATTTTGGTTAAGGTTTAAACGTATCTGATCTAAACAATTCCCCACAATCCTTTTCTGCCTCTATTAATTATTATACATCCCAATCATGATGCAACATTTACCTATGAGACAGAGCATGTACAATTCATTTCTGTGAGTGACTTATTTTATTTAACACAGCATCCTCCAGCTCCATCCATTTTCCTGCAAGTGGTAGAATACTATTTATTTTTAATGGCTGAATGATACTCTACTGTGTATATATAGCACATTTTCTTCATCCACATATCAATTTGATTTCATTTCCGACTTCTGTGAATAGTGAATTCATAACCATGGAAGCACAGGTGTCTGTTTGATATGCTTATATCATTTTATTTAGATAAATACCCAGAGGTGGGATAGCTGTATCCTATTTATTCATATTTGAATTGATTTATTTGTATTTTCTTGAGGAACCTCCCATAATGTTCTCCAAACAGATTGTACTAATTTACATTCCTACCAATAGTGTAGCAAAGTTTCCTTTTCTCCATATCCTTGCCAGCATATTGTTTTTGTCTTTTTGAAAATGGACTGAAACAAAACATAGGAGAAATATTTCTGGACATTTGAGTGGCAAAGATTTTCTGCCTAAGACTCCAAAATTACAGAAAATAAATGTAAAAGCAGAAGAAAACGTGATTAACTCAAAATATAAGACTTCTGCATAGCAAAGAAAACAATCAATTATAAAGAGGCAACCATGAAAATGAGAACATATTTGCAGTTGGTATATTTGACAGGGGTGACATACATAAGGATCTTCAAAATCTCACTCTTAAAAATAATCAATGAAACTATGTTAATGTTGTTGGAATGACTCCAAAATGGTGATGATGTCTTAAGATTTCTAGAATATTCATTGTATGTGTTTTGTTAAGGAATTTTGTATCTATATGCAAATATGTCATTGACTATAACTTTTATCTGTGTTAATAATCTTATCTGTTTTAATATCATCATATTCAAGTCTTTATTCTTTCAGGGATTTTGCACAATATTAGAATATCTGTTCTTCAAAAATTTGTTGACTCATCTGTGACATATTATTGGGTTGTTTTGATTGAAGAGGATATTTGACACTGCTCCTTATAATTTTTAAATAATTTGTCTATGTGGTTTAGATTTCAAAACATATCAGTAGACGATAAACAACGGAATCTTTCATTAAAATTTTAACCTGCGACTTTGTCCCTTTCTAATGTTGCCTTCATTTTGTATATGTCTGTTTTCATTACCAAAATAAAACTTACTTTTCAAAATTTTTCTTTTACTTAATTTTTGTTCTCACTTTGTCACCTGCTTCCATCTACTTTAGATTAATGGACTGTGGAGATTTTTTTTGGATGTATATGTGTCAAAAAATCACCTTGGGATTGAATAGCATTTTGAATAATGCTGGTATGACAATACTTATAGCCATGTGCATGTGTGTTTATATATTCTTTAGAAGGTCTTCCCATTAGAGAGTATATCATTTGGCAACAGCTCGATTTTGCTTTCTTTTTCCAACATGAATTCTTTTATTTTCCTTTTTTTTGTGGCCAAGCTAGCACAAGATTTTACAATGCTGCATAGAAGTGGCAAAGTTGGATATCTTTTTCTTATCTCTGACTTTGAAAGTTTCATTTTTTCATCACTAAGTAGGATTTTATCTGTGGGTTTGTCATACTAGTCCTTTATCTGGTTTTGGAAGTACATTGTCTTTCTCTTTTATTGAATCTGATATTATGAATATGAGATGTGTTTTCTGTTCTGATGGAGCGACCATGTCATTTTGGATCATTTTTTATTGATAATTAGATAGCACATTGATACACTTCCAGATGTTGAAGCAACCTTTTTTCCCTGTTTTAATTTCCACTCCATCCATAGCGTGTAATTCTTTTTGCATATTAGTGAATTAAATTTTCTAGTATGGTACTTAAGATTTTTGTTTCTTTATTGGTAGGAATTGTTTTTAATCTTTTTATTTGCCTTTAGTCAGGATAACAGTATTTTCATTGAATATATTCAGTGAAAAAATATAACATATCCTTTATAAAACAGGGAGGGGAGATGTTATATAGTTTCAGGTATTTGGCCAGAAAAGGAAATATGGGAGACTACTTTATCTAAAGAATGTGACTGCCACTCAAAGGCTAATGCCTTTAATTCAAATCTGAAGTCTCTTGCACAAAAGCAAATTTCTGTTATGTATGTATTCAGCTTTTTACAACAGATCTGGGGATGTTATTTGATTTGCTGCGTTCTTTTAAAAATATTGATTTATATATATGAGACAAAGAGAGAAGAAAGAAGAGAGAAAGACGTGGGAGGAGAAAAGCATGCCAGGGCCTCCTGCTGCTTCAATGGACTGTGGATGCATGGGGTATTTTTTGCATCTAACTTTACATAGGTACAAGGGAATCAAACCAGAGCCTTTGCAAGCAGGTGCCTTTAACTGATGAGCTCTTTCCAGCCCTGGTCTTCTTAGTTCTGTTGCTGTATCCTGGAATAATAATCTTCAAAGTCATTTTATCAGCCACCTGTATAACAGTGTAATTTCACATGGAAGGCTTAGAAGTAAAGCAGAATACCGTAGTTAGCTTTTAGAGGCAGATGAGAGTATAATGCTGTAAGCCTGGCAGCCAACATAACTTCAATGATTATTAAATGCAAAATTTAACAGGATCCCATCCTCAAATAATTATGAGTCATTTATGAATAATAAAATAAATCCTAAATGCATATTAACTTGGTATAAAAGACAAAATATATACAATAATTTTCTAACTTAAAGTATAAAGCAATTATAAAATATCAAGGCAATTATTTGGATTCGAATTAATCTGTTCATTCCCTTGCCCATTCTGACCAGTGTTCAATCATGTGGAGAAAACGCTTAGTTCTTAGTGTTTTATTCTTGTGAAACAGTTTGATAATTTGAAAAAGTATTTTTATTTACTTATTTGCAAGGAGAGCAAGAGGGAGAGATAAAAATAGAGGGGGAAGGGGGTGTACCAGGGCCCCCTGTCCCTGCACAAACTCCAGAAGCATGTGTCACTTTGTACATCTGGCTTTACATGGGTACTGGGGACTCATACCCAGGCCACAGGCTTTGCAGTCAAGTGCCTTAACTGCTCTGCCATCTCTGCAGCCTTGATATTTGTTTTCAATCACACAAAACATGAAAAAAATGAGTATTTTAATATTACCTTTCTGGATGATGAATAGAGTATATATTGCACTCTCTGCAGAACAGGAGCATCTTGCATGCTATGAGTAGTACCAGTGTGAACATAGAATGCAGGCGTCACTACTGCTCAGTGCTCCTGTTCATAAAGCCAAGCTCTCAAAGCAGCGTATCTTAGATGGCCATCAATGGATACAGAAAATGCAGCACATATGGAATGCTCTACAGCTCTGAAGAAGAACTGGGTGATATAACTTACAGACAAATGGAAAAGAGTACTCTGTGTTCAGCAAAGTAATCAAAGTCAAAAAACACCACATGTTTTTTGAAAAGCATGGAAACTAGAAGGGAGCGTATGTGGGAAGATGGAAGATTTAGGGTTAGAGGCGTAGACTGTGGAACATAATGGGGGGTATGCGAGCAAGGTACATGATGAACAGATATTAAAACATCACAATAAAACTCACCTTGTGTAATATTTACTATAAAAAGGAAGAGAAAGAAAAGCAGATGAAGGAAGCTATTTTCTGCTCCGTGTCATAGTCCAGATGACCTAAGTCAATCAGTCTCCCGTCAACACTAAAGGAAATGAATAAGGAAACTTTCCTTTCCATGTCTCATCTTAACAAATATTCAAACAAAAATCCAAATCTTACCCTTAGAAATAGCCTAACTTCCTGATTGATATTATTTTAATGTTCTTTCCTGCTCTTTTGAAGAAAAGAACTCCAAATTCTTCGCCTGAGCATGGCTCGCTGGAAAAGGTGGCATTTCCATAAAGTATGAAAAAAATGTGGTTTGACTATTTCAGCAAGAGTAAAATGTGAAAACTGTAATGGCAATGCCTTAGAGAATCTCTGAAAATCATCTCGTTTTCCTCTTTGCTGAATGTTGTCTGTGTGCACACCTGTGCACACATGTGAGTGTTGTGCTATATGCCCGTGTGTGAGAGATGCATGTGCTTAGTGTGTTCAGGAGGCCAGAGGAAGCTGTCTGCTGTCCTCTGTCTTTTGTTGTATTTCCCTGAGACAGGGTCTCTTACTGACCCTAGAACTCTCCCTTTTTTTGCTCGACTGGCTGACCAGGGAAGCCCAGCGATCCTTCCATCTCTACCTCACTCCGCGCTGGGTTTGCAGCATCTACTGTCATTCTCTGCTTTTCCCACTGGTGCTGTGGTTAAACTCAGGTCCTCCTGCTTGCACAGCAAGAGCTCTTACTCACCGAGCCATCTCTCAGCCTGTGGAAATCATTTCTTTTATGGAGAATATTTTCTTCTCTGCTATTTATTCAAAGAGCAATAAGATAGACTCCTCTTACTTAAGATCAACTTTGAATCTCTTTCTAGATAAAATAAACTTTAAATGTCATCACATTTCAAAGTAAAAATGATACAGAAATGAAGAGCTATTATCAAGGAAGCTGCATATGAAAAAGAAACTTATATTAATATTAAATATAGTGATTTATGAGAGGAACAGAAGACTATATTTTTTTCAGTAGAAAATAAGTGTCACATTAAAATTTATGTTGAATTGTGATAGCATACCATACACACATTATATATATGTGTACATATGTATATATTAGCTCCCCACAGCCTCTTGTTTTCAGCTGAGTCTCCCCCTCTCTATCTCCATTTCACAGACAAGTTTCTCTGGCTTGCAGTAAGAGCAGCACTAATATTCTTTCTGTCACTCCCTGCAATGTTCCCCGAGCCCTTGCAGGTGTGATACAGATGACTCATCCAGAGCTAAGCACTGAGGTTTCTCTTCTCATTATGTTGATGAGTTGTGGGTCTTCTCAGTATTTACCTCCATATGTGAAAATAAGCTTCTCTAATCAAAAATGAGAATAATATTAACCCACAGGCATACATGTACATTTACTTATCATTTAAAAAATCAAATGACAACAAATGCTAGAAAGGATGCGGGGAAAAGGAACCCTTATTCACTGCTACTGGGAGTGTTAACTGGTGCATCCACTATAGAAATTAGTGTGAACGTATCCCAGAAATCAAAAACTAGATCTAGCTATACCACTCCTGGGCATATTCCCTAAAGACTCGACACTCTGCTATGGAGAAACTTGATCAGCTATGTTTGTTGCTGCTCTATTCCCAATAGCTAGGAAATAGAACCAGCCTACATGCCCAACAAATGATGAATGGATTATGAAAATGTGGTACATATACAGAATGGAGCTTTACTCCACCGTAAAGAAAAGTGAAAATTTGAAATTCACATAAAACTGGATGAATCTGGGAAAAAATTACACTAAGTGAGGTAATCCAAGCTCATAAAATCAAACACTGCACTTTCTCATATGCAAAACCTTGATTCGAATATTTAGATTTGGTTATAAGATGGACTTTTTATAAGTTGGACTTTTTATAAGTTGGTTATAAGATGGATGGTTATAAGATGGATATTTTAACCAGAATAGAGCAAAAAAAAAAATCAGTCCAGATCTGAAAAGCAATATGTATGAGTTCTCCTTGGATATCTCAAGAGAAAAGGAGAGTCTCAATAACAGGTAGGCTTGCTGTGGCATATTGAAACCAACAATTTTTTCAAGAATTTCAAGGTCTGCTGAGGACACATAAACCTAAACACACAGATGCAAAGGTAGCTTAAGTTCTAACCTAGAATTGTCATCCGTGATGTTCTTACTACCTTACTCTTAGCTCATAAAGAAAATGCTAAAATGCAATCTCTTCATCTGCTCTTAATCAAAACACTTCTATTTTCCCTGTAACAACGTGTATACAAAACATTGCTCAGCATTTCATTAGCTAGCTGAATTGCCATCTCTGCAGTGGTCTCAATAAGGAAACATTGGCACCTCCAAAACTCAGTCAACTCAACACATTGCCTTATGATATTAACATCTTGAAACTGTGCTTTACTTCACGTACAGACTTTCAACATAGATGCCCACACATGAATTTTCATAGGTTCGCATTTTATCCTTTACTCAAAATTTAGCTCTTGGAATCTTATTTTGAATAATTTCCTCCATGTCTGTTCCTATATATACCCATGCAAAATGTGATAGAGAGCTGGAGTCTTTTTCTGTGTAATGCCAGCCTTCCCCACCCCAAATGGCCTCAGTTCCCTAGATATTTCAGACGAGGTTGTTTTTCTTGTAGTTTGAGTTATAGACAATTATTGCACATCTCCATTTTACATGCATAGGCAAATCTTTAGCATTCAGAGTGTGGAAAAGTGCTGAGGACAGTGATTTCAAAATGAAAGGAAGAAATCTATTTTGAAGTAAGAGTAAAAATTTAAATTTATGATTATTCGTTTGGCTTCAAGTTAGAAAACTTTCTTTTTTAATAATTCATTAATATTTTGCTGTTATCAGATTGATTTCTGCAGTATATAAATTAAAGCAAAAGCCATATAGTAGCAAAACTGGGTCGATGTTAATGATTAACACGGGAAAAATTCATAGCATGTTACACAGCCTGCTTTTTGTGAATACGTGAGACTAAAAGATGCAATGTGTGCCAGGAAATCCTTGTGGCTGAGACATGTCACAGGGTAAAGCTACTCAGAATGTAATAATGAATGCCTTTCCACTATAATAACACCTATTCTAATCCTCACATTCTTAACTGAACATAAATAGAAAGGATATTAAGAATATATTTGAGATGTCAATGAAATAAAATGTTGTCACAGGATAATGGTCTCCTGCTGCTTCATAAAATACCAAGCCAAAGGCAAGACTTACATTTTCAGAGGAGAAGACATTTATGCCATGACAGTGTGTTATTGCAGTGATTGTATTTCTATTATACAAAATGAGCATGTAGATTTAATCAATTCATTTGATGGATGTTGATGTAAATTGACGATAGTTTATCATCATTATGAAACTGTTGTATTCTTCTAGGCAGCTTATCAAAGAAAATACAGATATTTTAGGGAAAGGAATTTAGGGGGCTTTGGGAGCTGGAGGTTCCCTAATAGAGATTGGTTTTACTTAAGAAAGTAATAGTTAATATAACAGTCAAGGGACAATATGATTGACACACACAAAACTGTTTGTATAATGTTCTTGTTAATATTATAGTTCCACATTTCAACTTTCTGACAGGCAAAACATAATAATTAAATATAATTACTTGAGCATAAAGCAGAATGGCACAAAGAAAGTTGAATTCCTTTTTAGAATGTTTTACTAAGCCATTTACAAAACTCGCCTTGTTCTTTTGAACAACGGCTGAGTAATGGTTGGTATTATCAGCCAAGAACATTGCTCCCCACTTCTAGGTACTACTTTGATACAACAAAGACCCATTATAAAAGGCAGCTGTAGAGGCTTGTGGTAGCTCAGCCTTCTAAGCCAAACCAAGCGTGTGACAATGGAAAATGGAAGTCACTGTCCTCTTTCTCCTGCCAAAACAATAAGATATATTGCATAAATGTGTTAGAATACTTTTTGTTTAGAAATACTAATTCTTTAACGTTTAAGATAGGTGTTGGCTTTGTTCTGAGAACCATTCCTAATTTTGAAAACAGAGCACAACCAAAGGCAGGCTGATTTCACATGCCCTTTTTACTCATGTGATCTTCACATTTCTAATGACCATCAGGCTTCTGCTCATTGGTGCTATAAAGCTCTGAACATTAAAAGATTTTCCTGGGCTGGAAAGATGGCTCAATGGCTTAGCAGTTTGCATGCAAAGCAGAAAGACAAGTTAGATTCCCCAGTTTCCACATAAAACCAGATGCACAAGGTGGAGCATGTGTCTGGCGTTTGTTTGCAGTGGCTGGAGGCCCTGGCGTACCCATTCTCTCTCTCTCTCTCTCTCTCTCTCTCTCTCTCTCTCTCTCTCTCTCTCTCTCTCTCTCCCTCTTTCTCTCTCACATATTCTCTCTCAAATAAATTAATAAACATATAAAGTATTTAAAAGATTATCCTTCAATACACAGGATGCTAGATAACTGAAAAGACTACTAAAAACTCTGATCAGCAAGCACATGCATTTGGGGTCATGTAGGAAAATAAATATAATGGAAAGTTAAACAAAAAAAAAACAGAAACAAAAAAAAGAATGACATCTGAAGCATGATCAGGGCGATGACTCCACAGTGAAAGAAACTTGCTTGCAAAGCCTGATGTCCCAGGTTCAATTCTCGAGCACGTACATAAAGTTAGATGCACATTGACTCATGCATCTGTGATCCTAACATGCTTATAGCAACGGGAGACAGATCCACCAGAATCCAAAGAGTGCAGCTACTCTGAGGTCCATTTGTAGTTTGGCAGGTCCTGTACAGTAGCAAGTGGCCCTGTCTCAAAGAAGACAGAGCACAGACAACTGGACGTTGCCCACTGACCTCCACATCACACACACACACACACACACACACACACACACACACACACACACACGTAAATAAATAATAAGTAAATAAATAATTTTTTAAAATAGAAACAATAAGAAATTAAAGACATCTGGGAAATGTCAACACACGAGATCCTTCCTGCCATCAGGCTGCTCAGGTGTACATTGTCCACTGATTTCTTTGTTTGAGAAGTTTTAGGACCGTTGCAATGTTTTACTTTGTTAATTACAAGTCTGTGTTATTGAAATTTTTATGATCTGGTTTTTGTGATCACATCTATCATTTCGCTAGGGCTTTCATAACAAAATAGCGCATCTTTGGTGGAGGTGTGAGGGGAGGGTTACAACAAAATTCAATCTTCTCAAGGTCTCGGATGAATAAATTCCAAGTGTTGGTCGGTTATGACTCTCCTTGACTCGCAAGATAGCTGCCTTCTTGATGTGTTCTCCACACATCCTTTGTCTGTGTGCTCACATTCCTAGTGTGTCTTTACGTCAAAATTTGAGGGGGTGAGTAACCACTCTGAACAAATTGTTCACTCAACAAGTATCTCATTGAATATCCAATACCCGCTTTAAATACAAATTCTAAGGTGCTGAGATTTAGAACTTTATTTAAATTTGGTGGGGGACAGAATTCACCCCATGATAAATACAAGTAAAGTGGCCTTTGAATGCTAATATTATATGTAAAAAATGGGAAGTATTCAATGGTTGCTCAACACTAGCTATAAAGTCATAACGCCAAAATGCTACATGAGCTTTAAAAGAGCCAAAAAACTCTTTGTTAAAGGGACTCTTGACACTTTTCTTATTTTAATTTTTTTACCACAGCTCAAATTCCATCATTTTTTCTGCCATAATATTTCCAAGGCATTTCTACATGTATTAAATTTCCACTATTGTAGGAAAAGAAGTTCTTCTATCCAGGTTTTAACTTCCCTATGCAGAAAAGTTTTCTTGAGTAAAGAGACCATGTCTTCACATTGTACATATCACAGATCTCAAGAATGCATATGTATTACAGAAATAAATGGAGGAAGGATAGGTGGGTAAATTCATTTTGCAAGTGTCTTATCAATTTAGAGTTGAAATTGAGGTATATTACACCTGAGCGCAATTACAATATAAAGTACCATTCTTTAGTGTACATATCAAATCTAGTTTAAAAATATAACCTCCAAACAGATTTAAGGCAGATCTTTTTTTTGTCATAGACTACTAGCTCAAATCGCTTAACAAGACAAAAAAATTTTATGAAATTATACTATTTGGTAATCAGAGTGGATTTATGCAGATTCCTTATTTAGCACGGGTTGAGTGACTCTCAGAGGCAAGGAAAAGTCCTTTGAACATATGACATAGCTTCACGTGGACTGTAAGGCCTCAGCATTTTGGGTTTGCAGGCCAGGATTTGTGCTTGTATTCATCATTTCTGAGCACAAATCTCTCTGAGTGGGACTTGATGCCTCAGTCCTTTCAGATGGTTTCCCAACAAAGGGCAACATCTGCATTTGAAGTAGAATAAGAGAAATTTGAAAATATGCAAATAATATATATTTGTGTGAAAAGAAAATGTAGATAAAATGAGATAAGAAAAGATCAGCTGTCATCCATTTCTCTGAATAAGTATGGATAGCATTTGTTACATAAGGATACCATAATTTATGTGTACTTAGCACGTGAATTCCTTGAACACACAGAAGAGTGGAAAAGTCTATTTCTGCCTCAGATTCAGCTGAGCCTCCTGAGAATGTGCAATAATACCCTGAACTCCCATACACTTTAGTGAACTGCTAGGTTACTTATTCTGGACTTCCTAAAGACTGTCTTAAGAAAGACTCAGTTACCAGTAACCTGCACCCATGCACTAAGGATGCACTGCAAAAAGAGCCCATGGGAAGGAAGTCTCTTGGAGATGATTGCAGAAGTGCTCTGGTTCTGCCCTCTCAAAGCAGAGTCCATGTCTCATGACCCGCCAAGCAACAAGGACGACGCTCAGAAAACCTGTGTGGGCTGTAATGCCAGAGTGAGAAGTGGCTCATTTGAAACTGCTGTTATTGAACTGTGTCAGTCTGGAACAGTGTTCCTCAGGGACAAGGTATGGGAGGTCTAGGAGTGAGAGACATTCATACCACACACCCCAAAACAGGACATACATATGAGCCTGTACTAGATGGTTTTTGTTATTTTTTTTCTATGTCTTATATCCCCTCTCTCAGTTTGTATATATTCACGTTTGTCATAGATACATAGGTAGATATGTCTGTATCTTATCTCAACCTATACTTCTAATAATACATTCTTACATTGCTATTTCCCACCCTTGCATCTTCAGAAGTAATCATACCCAGGGATCTATTGTATTTTAGATGATAATGCATCAGTAAGCTATCTACATCGTTTCAGTATTTTAACTTTAACTGAAGACTTTTGAATTAGATCTGTATATTTTTCAAAAGGCCTTCTTACCCACTGTGTTTTTGAAATGAAGTGATTTGGCATTTTTTTCAACATTATGTATTTTACCATTACTTAGTGATGGCAACAGGTCTGTCATTCATCTAGCTGCTGTATTGTATACAGTAAATGACTACACCTCAAACCTACAACATAGGGAAAGTTGGATGATTTCATGATGTTTATGTCTCAGTTCCAACCAGTGTAACAGTGAATATTCTCATTTATGTTTCCTTGGGAACATGAATAAGGAGGCCAGAGAGACATGAAGAGTGGGTACAGAGACAGAGTGAGCACATGAAAATTTGCTGGTTTCTGAAAAATTGTTCTCTAGTTTGGTAGTATAATTTGGCAGCAATGTGTGTTTTCCTTTACTGGTATGTGAAATGGTCTTCAAGTGTTGCTTCATTACTACCCCCATTGCTTTGAATTTTTTAAGAAGTCTACTAGCTATTTTGATGTCCATTTCAGCAAATATCTGGCTTATGCTCTATGCCATTTTTTTCACTATTTCTGTACTATATTCACTAAGGTAATCTTTAAATTTAAATTAAATTATCATCCCAAAATTTCTCCAGATTATGTTTCACAGTTTATTTTCCTTGTGACATTTTCCCATGTTTTATGTTTAGTATATTAATTTAACAATTTCCTTTAAGTGTACTGAGTTATTTTATCTTGCTTATAAAAACGTTTCTATCTCGATAGACTAAAAATATTAAACTATGTTTTTAACAGACCTCGACAGCTTTGGTTTTCCCACTTTGATCTGTAATCCATCTGGAATACTTTATTTTGGTGCATAGTGCCATGTACGGATTTAATTTATCATTTTCCCATATGGAAAACAATTTATCTTAGTATCCTATTTGAAGTTATTCTTTTACATATTCTTAACATGACATTGGTCCATGCTATATATATATCTATACTCTTTGCTTCGCTCAGGACCTCTGCTTCCTTTTTCTGTAACGTTACTTCACTATTTTAATGATTATAGCTTTACAGTGAGTCTGTGTCAGGGCCCCTTCCCCGGTTTTCATGAGCAGTGTGATCTGGATCTGTCAATTTGTAAATTTAAGATTAATTTGTTAAATGTGGCAAATTTTGATTTGTATTGTAGTGAGTTTATAGAAAAATGTGAAGAACTGGAATCTCAATCATAATAATGATAGCTCTTCATTTTGTTGAAATGTTTCATCCATTAATGAAATCAGGTAGATTTTTAAAAAATTCATACTGACTATTGTATGACTTTTGATTTCTGAGCATTGACATTGGTCTGTTTTAGTAGTGTTGGTAGTTTGTAGATTCAGCTGTATTTCTTTATGCACATCATATCACCTATAAATTTTATTTATATGCATAGTTAGTTCTATTTTGTTTTTTATGGATTAAGATGACCAGGTAATCTTTAAAACTAGTTATGATAAGTATTTGCAGTTTGATCTCTGCAAAGGCAGAGACTCTCTAACATCTGATAAGTTTATTATTTGTGTAGGCTTTGAATTTTGTTTAATCTAGATATTAGTCCTCTGTCTAATGAACAGCTGGCACAGATTTTCTCCTATTCTGAAGGCTGCCTCTTCACTCAAAGGACAGCTTTCTTTGTTGTCAATCATTTTCCTTATTTCTTGAGTGACCAGTGTCCTGTTCAGAAAGTCCTTACTTACAGTAGTCATTTTAGAATTTTAGGTCTTCAATTCAGGTCTTGAATGTGTTTGGAGTTGATTCTTGTCATGGAGAAAGATAAGGATTTATTTTCATTCTTCTACATATGTATGTCTAGTTTTCCCAGCACCATTTGTTTGTTAAAGAGGCTATGTTTTCTCCAGTGAGTATTTTTGCATCTTTGTCAAAAACAGGTGGCTGTGACTTCATGGTTTAATCTCTGAGTCTTCAATTCTGTTCTGTTGATCTACATGTCTGTTTTTATGCCTGTACCAGTGCTAGTTTTTTTTTTTAAACTAAGGCTCTGTAGTATATCTAGAAATTAGGTATCTGTTAACTTTCCTTCTTTCAGGATTTCATTGCCTATCTGAGATCCTTTCTGTTCATTTGCATATGACATTTATTGATTTGCATATATTGAACCATCTTTGCACATTTGGGGTAAATCTAATTTGTTCATGGTTAATGATCTTTTTGATATGTTCCTGTATGTTGTTTGCAAGTATTTTGTTGATAATTTTTACATCTGTGCTGATCAGGGAGATTTTCTAGTCATTTATTGTTTTATCTTTATCTGGTTTTGGTATTAAGATAATACAAGCTTCATTTTTAAAAGCTAGGTAGTGTTTCTTTCTTTCCTAATTTATAGTTTTAAACCGTTTGGCATTGGTTCTTTGAAGGTCTACAAAGCTTTTATAGTGAGGAGATTTTTTTTATTACTGCTTTAATCTCACCACTTGTTATAGATCTATTTAAACTATTAATTTCATCTTGGTTTAACTTTGGCAGGTTAAATGCACATATAAATTCATTTACTTCTTTTAGATTTCTCATCTTAAAGGAGTTTGTTTTTATTGTATATTGTATATATTTATTATTTTATGTTTTTAGGTATGTCCTTAGGATTTCTTGATTTGTGTGTTGCCTGTCATAATAGCTCCCTTTCGCCTGTAATTTTATTAGAGTCTTCTCTTTATTTCTTTGGTTAGTTCAGTTGTGTGTAGATCTTGATTTCCTTTCAAAAACAACTCATTTTTACATTGATTCTTTGTGAGGTTTTTTTGTTTCTATTTTAGTAATTTTTGCCATGATCTTAATTATTTCTTCCCACCTACTGATTTGGGCCTTGGATTGTTCCTGTTGTAACCAAGGTCCGTTATTTGTGTGAGATCTCTCTGATTCCTTAATATAGGCACTTAAGAGTCATAAACTTCCCTCTTGGAGCTGCTTTCATCATATCCAGTAGACTTTGTTAGGTTGTTTTTACATTATTGTTCAATTCCAGGATTTTCAAATTTCCTTCTTGAAATCTTCAAATACCCATTAATTGTTGAATAGTATACTGTTTCATTCCCATGCTTTTATAGTTTCTCTTGTTGATTTATAGGTTTATTCCATTGTGAACAGATAGGATACTAGGAATTATTTCACTGTTTTATATGTGTTAAGATTTGCTGATTTGATGTGCTTTTGAATATATATCTATATAAGTATATTTATATCATATATATCATATATCTATCTATATCATATTTAAATTACAACGTCCTCTTGGTAGACTGTTCCCTTAATTGTATTAAGTGACCTTCTTTGCTTCTTCTATATAGTGTTGGTTTAAAGTCTATTTTGTCAGTGAACCTTGCTGTTTCCAACCATTCATCCTAAAATAGTGCCTGTCTCTTATTGTATGTTGCATTTCTCAGAGGCAAACAATAAAAAGACTCTACCTTCTAATCCATCCTTCTAGTCTGGGTATTTTAATTGGGGACTTGATACCATTTATATTCAAAATTTATCATTTAAAGATATGTATTAATTCCTGTCATTTTTTTGTTGATTTTTTAGTGTTTAATTTTTTTCCTGGTCTTACACTGCTTAATTATTATTCCATCATGTTTTATCTATACTATGGCCTAATGAATATGTTTGTCTTTCTACTCAGTCAGAATGAATCCTTTAAAGAGAATCTGAGCTGGCTTAGTTATTGTGAATTCTTTTAGCTTGCTTTTATCATGAAAAGTTTTTTTTTCTCCTTCTGTTATAGAAGATAGGTTTGCTATATTTATTAGACTACATTAGCAATCATTTTACAGAATTTGAAATACGTGTTCATGCTCTTTGCCTTTAAATTTTTCTGTTGAGAAATCCACTGTTATTCTGATGAGCCTGCCTTTAAATAACTTCATATTTCTTGCTATTTTCAATGTACTTTCTTTTCTCTATATACTTAGTAGTTTAATGATAATATGAAGATAAGAGTTTTTTTTCTGACCTTGACAGGAGCCTTCCCCCCCCCCCCCAGCAATGAGAAAGTAAGTTCAACATGTGGGATTAGTCATTTCTGGAGAAGTTACGTCACCTTGACTTGTCATGATCCTTACAGTACTGCATAGGGATGTATGCACCTAGGGTTATTTTGTTCCTTTGCTTTTTTAAAAAACAGCTGTTATTCATGAAATTGAAGTATTTTCATTTCATAAGTGGTGCTAGGTTGTTGTAGCATTAAATTGTGAAGTTCAGAAATTGTGTCTTCATTCCAGGAGCTGAAGGAGTAATCGTGGCTGCTGATCAGAGTCACTATACAAATGTCCCACTAATAAATTAACACCAGTGTTCCTTTGACTTTAACAACTTTCATAGTGAGTTTCTAGCCCAACTTTACTGAGTGGAAGCACACTTGCCTCCTGGGAACACTGGACTTGGATTTATGAGGTCTGTGGGGAGAAAGTGAGCCTTGCTTGGCTTTAGTCTTGATGAGACATATAGGGGAGGGAAAGTTTTGAGACGTTACCTGATGGCTTCTATCAACGTCATCCCATTCTTGTACTCGGCTTCAGCATCTTCTGTCACTGCAGAGCTGGGGTATATTAGGAGAAGCACTTTCCAGAGGTTTCTCTGGTGGTCTCTGCCACTGCTGGGTTCAGCTGTGAGTGCGTGGTTTAACTAGAAGTAGACCATTCTGAGTGGAGAAGACGTGATTTTGACAGGACACTGATTTGCTAAAAGCTTAAAAATAATCATTCTATCCAAGAATATAGGGGCCTGATCTGCCTTATCTCTGAGTATCATCCACTTGAGTAGCAATTTAGCAATATTTATTGCTCAGAAAGGCTTCCTGAAGATAGTAGGCTATATTGTTTTGCTAACTAAGAAACCTTAGAGCACTTGGAGTATGTAATACTACTATAATAAATTTTATTTTTATTTCTATTTTCATTACTGGCCTGGTAATAAATCTTCAACAAACATTCTGTTTGATTAATTGGTAAAAGCAAAATGGAATTCTAAGTTCAAATGATTTTCAAGGATAAAAGTAATTATAATTTGAAGTAACATAATATATTATGTTCAGAGTAGGGAACATATGACACTGAAGCAAATACGAGCTCTCTGAAAGAGTCAGTAATTGAATATGATTTCAGGGATTTTTTTTTAAACAAAAATGAAGAATGCCATCCCTGGTGTTTTGATTAAATATAATGGATGATACTAAGGCAACTGAATTAGGTTAAGTTGTCAGGGAAAATAAAACAGTCAATTTGATAGTTAAATATAGACCTTGGTTCTGACATTAAAATCAATACCAAACAAGGCAACATTTTTTTTTCATTTACTCTCTTTCAGACTAAAGGGATTATAGTTTTCAATATAATTTTCACTGACAGGCCAATTGTTCAGGTTAAACTCATTAGCAGCCAACACCAAGGCTACAGAGAAAGGGCGTCACCATACTTGAATTTCTCCTTCTGTTCCATCACTTGCTGTTTCTTAGAATTTAGTTCATGGTCCTGCGCCCTCAGAGCCTCAGTCTCTCAATATGAAATCAGAATCCAGTCGGCCTTATAAGCTTCATTTGATGATTAAATAACACAGTCCCTATAAAAGTATTTATGCTTGCGACAGCATTTCTAGAGAAAATATTTTTTTTTAATTTCAAGAGCCAGTTGCATTTTAATTATTTCAATATCTTATTATAAGCTACAAATTAAGCGATATTTTTCTGAGACATTTTCTAAATGAAAACATCTTTCTGCTAACTAAACCCTTTCTTCCATGCGTCCTTTGATCTGCTAACTAGGCCATTCTAACAATCATCATGATGAAATAATTTCATTATAACAAAATCTATGACAACAGCCTATTTCTTTGCTCGAGGCAAAGTGGTGAAATAGCTCGTTTCTGTAGAGGTATAGACATCTTAAAGATTTGCATCCTATCGTATTTGGATGATTGAGTCACAATGTGCATTAGGTACAGGCTGTCTGGACATAGCTGTGTGACAAGGGCCTCTTGAACTTCTGTCTCAGTTCCAGGCTTCTCTTTTCATCAGTGGTGAAGGCACTGTATAAACAGTATTCGTACTGCATTTGTTAGGACGAAAGGTTAAACTAAACAGCCTCTGCTTCTCAGGAACATCTCTGCTTCTTGTTGCAGTTCGAGCCTGGCATCTGTACTTATCATAATTATTGATTTTGGATTTGACAGTATCATTTTCATCCCCGTGACCTTTTATTTCTTTTCATTCTTTTTGTAGCTACTCTTGAATTACTTTTCAATTAATTGGGGATACCTATGATTCATTTTATGTTCTTTGTTGATTCATCGATGAACGATGGCTCTGTGTTGTGTGACTGATCTGTAGCAGTCTGGTGCATGGTATCTATTTTTCGATTATCACAGTTAACTTGCAAGCAATATTGATATAAGCCATAAAACAGTATTCTTTATTTCCTTTCCTGCCCTCTTTGTTATTCTTGATACTTTTCTATCCTTGTTCTAATTCATACAATATATGCTATTATATTATAGAAACAGTAAGTCCTCTTTTATGTAGCTTAAGTAAGAGGACAAAATACCTTACACTTTTTCTGTTACTCGTTCCTTCATATAAGCTAAAGTTCTATCTGGTATTATTTTTTTTTTGCCTGAAAGACTTCTTTTAATATACATTTTTCTAGTGCAAAATGTATGAGCCTGTTGATGAATTCTTTAAGGCTTTACACGTCTGAAGATTATTTTATCTTACCATTTGAGAGATTCTTTTTATGAGAAAAGAATTCTATGCTCACAGTGCTTGGCTTTGTTTCACTATATTTTTAAACATGTTGTTCCTCTGTATTCTCTCTTGTCTTATTTTCTGTCTTGTTCTGACTACCTAAATTTACTGTCATCTTTATGTCTCTGCATTCACTGAGTATGTTTCCTCTAGTCAGTTAACATTTATACCTTCATCCTTGCTTTTTAGTACTTTGATTATGGGAAGCCTTGGTGAAACCTTACTTGTGTTTCTTGGCTTAGAATTTTTAAGCCCATTGGATTTCTAACTTGATAGTTTTCAAAAGGTTTGGAATAAGCCAGGCGTGTGTTTGCCCATCTGTAATCCCAGTACTGGGGAGACAGGCAGGAGGATCACAAGCTGAAAGTGAGTCCTGCAACATGGAAAAATCATGCCTCAAAAAGAAAAAAAATTAGAAGAAAGTTGACTATTTTTCTCCAATTCTCCTTCTCTAATTTTTCATTCTCTCAGAACCTTCCATATTTAGCTACTTAAAATTATTCCATGGTGTTTTGGTTCTGTATTCATTGAATTTTGTCTTCTTTTTTGCTCTAATTTGTAGGTCTCTTCATGTTTGCTATTTTTCTTTTAAGATACCACTCCCTCTCAGACTCAGAAATGTCTTTTCCATGACAACATTTTACATGTGAATTTCTGAAAGTTTGAGTATTTTTATATATTATATAGATTTTTTATGCATCAGCTTCTCTCTTTTTCTCTAGTATCATGATTATATGTGATCAAGTTATAAGTACTTAAATATTCTTGCCTGTAATTTATGTCAATATTTGATCAGCTTTAACTTTTTTCTGTTTGTTGTGGAATGTCTCTTCCCACTCGCTTGCATGCCTGATATTTTTTGTATTAGATGCTTGACATTGTGCATTTACCTTGTAATTAAGTTTATTGATCTGGAACAAAGTTTCTTAGAGTTTGATTCTTGTTTATTTTCTTGGTTAATTTTTCTTTTCTTGTTGTTTGGGACAGGTTTTTACATAGCCCATGCAATACTTGAAACCACCAAGTGTTCTCAAAGATGCCCTGAATTCCTATTCCCCTGTCTCTACCTCCCAAGTGCTGGAATTACAGACCTGTGCCAAAATGCCTCAGTGAGCGCTTGAACTTTAGTATCTCTGTCTTAAGCTTAGACAGAAGCAAAGCAGAATTTAGCCTACAGCTAATTTTGTCACACCGCTGAATCAAGGATTTTCTAAGTAGTTACTTGATACCTATAAACTATGAGGCTCACCACTTTGACTGGAAATGGATTACTTCTGGATCCATATGGACAGAAAAGATTGTGGGGTTTTTTTCTATATTTTTCTTAGGCTTTGGTGCTTCCTTAAATACATGCACAAAAAGGTCTCAGCTGAAATGGTCCTCTCCTCTGTATACCTAGGGCTTTCTCCGGGTAGATCTTGCCTCTCTACTTCCTTGCTCTCTAAACTGTAGCCCCTTTTCCTCCTTCTAAATTCAGCCCCATCTCTTCAATTCAAGAAACCTACTGTGTTCTGTCTGTGTTTCTTTCAATAATATAGCTGGACCTGGAATCACAGGCCTGTAATCCCAGCTACTTCTGAACATAAGCTTCCAATTCAAGGTTTTTTTGGGCTATGGATGGGTTCCAGACCAACCTTCACCACTTACACAGAATCCATTTCAAAAAATAAAGTAAAACTCAGGTAGGGAGCATAAGCAGACCACATGTCTAAAATGCAAAAATAAAATGTAGTGTCAATCTACAAAAAGTGATGGATGAATTTTCAGATATATCTTTACACACAAATCATTTAATAATGTGCAGTATAATAGATCCCATTAACAATGGTGTTCCCGTAGGACTATACTGGGCTGAAAAGCTCCTCTCTCTTAGTGACACTGTGGAGACCTACTGTCATAGTGCAATGGGTTACTTAGCAGCTTGTGTCAATGCTTGAGTAAGCAGACTGACCGCACTGCCAAGTAGGTATATTGCATAATACTGAGCATGAGGGTATCACTGGTTTCTATGCTTGTTACATACAATACAGTTTCTGATCATTTTTGAGTATAATCCTACTTTAAAAAGAACTCTTACTACAAATAGAATGGTTCCTGGCATCAGACTCTTACATTTTTACCATGTCTGTAGATTGTGACATTTTCTCTTGGATTCGACTTAATCTCATTATTTTCTACATGATTGCCCTAGAAGCAGTAATTTTCAACATTTGTTGAAACTAACGTTTGTAGTGCTGTGATGACTAATCTTTGGTTGTTGGATTGAGAATAACTATGGAAACAGATCTCTGGTCACTTCTATGAGGGATATTATGGATTAGGTGGGAGAAGCCACCCTAACTGTGAGTGACACCATACCATGTGCTGGGTTCCTGTACTACATCACAAGGAGAAAGCTAGTCACGCTTTCAGCATTCATCTCCCCTACCTCCTCCATGATAATGTGACAGAGTCATGTCAGTGTCTGGTCCTGCCATAATCGAACTCTACTTAAAATTGCAAGCCAAAAGCAAACTCTCTCTCTCTCTCTCTCTCTCTCTCTATATATATATATATATATATATATATATATGTGTGTGTGTGTGTGTGTGTGTGTGTGTGTGTGTGTGTAATAGCTTGCAACTAGAAAGGTTTCATATATATATGAAATATTTTTAAAAATCAGGTATATACCAAAGGTCTTTGTGTACCAGCATTTATGTTATATAGCCTATATTGTAAACTTACTAGCAAAATTTACATAAGTATTCTTTATGATGTTTGCATGATGACAAAAATCATCTAGCAACACATTTCTCAGAATGTGAGAAATCCCCCTATTATTAAGGGCTTCATAATGTTATTAGTCAAAATTCCTAAAGTGGTGTTTATATGTATGTGTTAAAAATTTTATAAGTTCCAAGTTCTTAAAGCAAGCCTTTAAAATCATGTCTTATACATGAAAATACTACGATGGTCATCTAGATAGCTAATTAAAATTATAATCTTCACTAAATAGATTGGGCACTAAATGGTAAAAGCAAGTCATATTCTGCAACATTCAGACTCTTCTACTGAATCTGATCCAGCTGAGATATTAAACTGCTCAGCATCAGACTGGTGAAGTGTCTGGGAAGTATCCTGTTCATGGACCCTCTGTTGTCATATGATGTTAACCACCATTGATAGGTGACAGTGATGGAGTGATTTAAGAAGCTGAATGTGACATCTTTGTCAGATAAAGGTCCTAGTGAAAAATAAAAATCTAAACATGACTAAAGCTCTGAGGAACTTCTAGTGATGCTTCACTGATATAATAATGTATCAAGAATGCTACTGAAGAAGCCCAACCTTCTTGACCTGATTTTCCCTGCTGTAGTCTATCAGCATATTTACTTGACAGAGTGTTGTGGTAGAAATGGACAGAATGCAGTGGTAGAAAGTAAAGACGGCTTTTCTGTCTGCATCCACACTGGATATTTCTTGGTGGCTGTTTTCTTGATTGATTTGTTAGCATCCATTTACTTCAAGAAAAAATACGTCAACTTATATGGATGTATTAGGAAGCCAGTCATAGGCTCTGGTTGCATTCTTCTGTGAACATTACCAGCATATGTCGCGTCCCTGCTCGTCCAGCAAGAAAGGACACGACCACCAGAGTTCTTCTCCGCAGCATTTTACTCAAGAAACCTTATTCAAGAAACCTTATAAGTTACAACACTACTAGTAGCTACTTCATTCTTCTTCCTTCTCTTCTCTTCTTCATTCTTCTTCTTCTCCTTCTTCTCCTCCTATTCTTCTTCTCCTCCCGCG